>JAFVLL020021293.1:0-34067 GCA_021397915.2 Tor tambroides
AGATGAGTCTTTGAGTCTGTATACATGTCAACAAGCTGAAAAAAATAAAACCAAAGTTTTTTGAGATAATGTAATCTTGTTAAAACTGATTTCATAAAATTGGTATTGAAAAAAGTACCGTTCAGGAACCGGTATCGAACTCAAGGTATCGATATCGAAAATTTTTGAACGATACCCAGCCCTAGTTATAATAGTCATTTTATAATGAATCCAAAAGCAAGAAGTCGAAACTAGGAAGTGAAAATGGCAACTGAGCTAATGAGAGATCCTCTGCTGCCATCTACTGGATACAATAGTAAATTTATGTAATTGTCATCTTAAAAGTCTTTGTTTTCCTCCAGGATGTTTAGCACATTTTTTCATGTCATCTCCATGAATGAAAAGTGAAAGTTGAAAGTGAATTTTACAGCACAGTTGTAGAGTTAAAAATAATAAAGGCTTAATAAAAAAAAATGCTTTTGTTGTAATTTGTAAAAAAAAATCATGCTTAAGCACAATTTAAATTTGTGTACAACTTTAATTTCAATCAGAGGTGCGTTGTGTTAAACTTGAATTATGTTATTCAGCTTACCATCTTTCAGGGCAGTTTGTTATAAAGGTTGTTTTAGGTTTTTAAGGTTGTATGCGTAACTTTGTTTGTTGATCCACTTTGCTTTAGGGCTTACGTGATTCTAAAGCCTGAGTTCTCCTTCCCTCTGACCTACTATCTCATCCCCTTCACTGGAGTTGTTGGCATGATCATCATTGTCATGGTCATCATACTGGTCAGTGCTGCTTTATAAATATCATTCTGGATTTACACAAAAACCATGCATGAAAGTACAGGTGTCTAGAACATTATTTAATTTTTTTCACAAATATTGTAATGATAGGATGATATGCTGTATATTCTTAAAATATGCTGCATATTTTTTTTTATATATTTATTTTTAAGTAAAAAGCCCAAGAACTATCATAAAATATGTCCTAATAATTCTACTATTACTACTAGTAATTATTTAAATTTTTCTAGCTATATTTAATAGGTCACAGTACATGCAGGATGAGCACCAAAACAAATCTTTAGGTGCTCTCATGAGAACCAGACTGAAAAACATATGTGCATCCTTGGTAATAATGTTCTGTTTTTAATCGGTCCAGGTTGTGCGGTGCGTGCAGCACAGGAAGAGACTTCGGAAAAACAGACTCTCCAAAGAACAGCTGAAGAAAATCCCTACTCACAAGTTTGTTAAAGGTGAGCAAGAGACCGTATTAAAGGTTTATTCAGTATTAAATGTTACATAAACTCTATGGACCGCATCTGCATGGATCACAGGTGTCAGAGTCCAGAGTGGGTTCTAATTGTGAGCAAGATTGTTCTACTGGATCATCTAGCACTTTAATAATTGCATATTTTTCTCAGGCGATAATTATGACGTGTGTGCGATCTGCCTTGATGAATATGAAGAGGGAGATAAGCTGAGGGTGCTGCCCTGTTCCCATGGTAAGTCAGCTGCTCACGTCTGTATTTGTTTGCAAAGTGTGAACCTTTACACTTCTGTCTAATAATTTAAACATATCTAACATTTGGCTGTTAAAGGTAAAGTGCACATATATTACAAGAAATTACATGTTTTAGTTTGACTTTGTTTAGTGTGATTTTGAAAAAGCAATCTGAAACATTTAGAGCTGATTGGACCTAATCAGAGACACATCTGAGGTTTCTCACATGTAAAACCAGGCAGACTGTTTGACAGAAGTAAAATAATTTTTAATGGAAATTTAAAATTTACATAGTCACCCATGAGTTCACCTACATTCAAAGAAATGCAAACAACAGTGAACGACTGCAGGCAAAAGTGCTTATTTCACTCATAAAGTTACATCAATAATGAGTGCAAAAAGTCATTTTTGTTACTCAGTATATTTGTCATTTTTTCAGTGCAAATGTTGTCATACAGAAAGCACTCATATAAATTATACAAATTCTTTGACTGTTTCTAATAAACATTTAATGCCATATTTATGTCATATTTCCTTTGTAGCATTGCCTTTTCTTTATTTGAGAAAATATGATTCCCAGTGTGCACAGAACATTGATTACAGAATAAAAAGAAGCTGCATTTTTACATATTTTTATCAAGTTCAATTTTTTTAAATTAACAATTTTTAAGTCATTTATTTCTACTTATTTTAGTAAATATTATTGCAAGAAACCGCTATGCATGTGTTGTTAACTATTTTTATATTAAATAGTGTGATATAAATATCAGGCCATCCTGCTCTCTAAAAATAATGGCTTCAAAGAATTGTCTATCAAAATTGACTATGAAACTTGACAAAATTATCTCTTAATCTCTGTGTGTAAAAATATTCCTGCACATTAAATCACCAAAACAACAACAGCAACAACAACAAAATCTCAATGGCTGTTAATGTTTATGTAAGAAGTGACATTTCACTGTGAGCTTGAATTTTAAACCGCAAAGGAGAACTAATTATTTTAGTAAATATTATGTAAAATAAATAGAAAATCCATTGGATAAATTGTTGTGCATGTATTATTTACTATCTTCAATTTAAATAGTGCTTTATCATGCAGTACTTGTGAAAAGTTTGGAAACATTATGATTTTCCAACGTTTTAATGAAGTCTCTTCTGCTCACCATGGCTGCATTTATTTGGTCAAAAATACATTAAAAACAGCAAAAATGTGAAATATTATTACAATTTAAAATGGCTATTTTCTATTTGAATATATTTTAAAATTTAATTTATTTCTATAACGAAAGAGCTGAATTTTCAGCATCATTACTCCAGTCTTCAGTGTCACATGATCCTTTAGAAGCCATTCTAATAAAAACAGTTATTTTAATTTGTAATATTTTTGAGCACATAAATGCAGCCTTGGATAGAGTAAGAGACTTAATTAAATTTTTTTTAAAAACATAATGTTTCCAGACTTGTGACAAGTACTGTATGTATTGTTATAATAGCATTTTAAAGGAAAAAACATAGATTTTTTTGTCCCTGTTCAGAATACCTTAACATAGTTATTTTTTGTTCCGTTATTCAGCTTACCACTGCAGGTGTGTGGACCCCTGGCTCACCCAAACCAAGAAAACCTGCCCAGTGTGCAAGCAACGCGTGACCCGTCCCAACCCAGAATACTCCGAGTCTTCAGATTCCGACGGAGAGTCGGGGCCGCACGAGGCTGACGAGGAAGAGGAAGGAGCGACCAGCGAGGCTGATTCCGAGCGCACGCCTCTCCTTCGGCCCTCCAACCCCGCGTCCCCCGCCTCCTCCAGCCCGCCTCCCACTTACGCCTCCACAGTAACGTCAGAGGCAGCCGTCGCTACAGTAACAACCTCTGCACAGTGCTTGCCGCACGCACCGCAGCCTGACGTGCCCCTGCTGGGATACGATGAGTACTACTCACCCATAGAGGACTCGGATGAAGGTACTGATGAGGAGGAGGGTCACCCATCAGATAGCGATACCACAGAGCTTATCGGACAGGGCGCTGTACGAGTCTGAGGGGTCGATTAAAAACCGCTTTGGTTGTTATAGGGTGTGTTTTCTCTGTTGTATATCGCAGAGCTTACACCCCTTATTTTGGCGCACTCCAGTCTCGCTGAGATACGCATCCACCTAGCTAGTGCGATCAACACTACACAGCATATGTGCAACAGTTCACAATTTCTGACACAAATACATTGTAATCACACGGATGTGTGTGGTTCACAAAATCTTTTCTACCCTAAAATTTGATCCCTGTCCCAAGTTAAAAGTAACATTTTAAAGTGAATGAGACTGTTTCTTAACAAAATAGTTCATCCATAAATAAATAAATTAGAACAGATTATTTACTCGCCCTCATGTCATTGCAAACCAGTATGAGTTTCTTTCTTCCATGAAACAAAAAAGATGCAGTAGTCCATATGCAGACTTCCTAGCAATGAGCTGATTAGTTGTGCTTGATTAGGGAGACTTGCAAAATGTTGTTCTACAAGACAACAACAACAACAACTAAAAAATCCACTGTCAAAGCTGTAGACGTGTGAAGCCTGAATATGTGGAAGTACAAATGAGATTTTAAAGTTACGTTGCAGATAGAAAGTGAATGATGATTGTTCACACAAAAATAAAAAATCTGTCAATTACTCACTCTTGTGTCTTTCCAAACCCTTCCATTAATCTTTGAACACAAATTCAAAAAGAACTTTAAAATATTCTCTCATCTGTTGAAAGTCCATGCAACCTACAATTTAGTGACAACATAAATAAAACCATACAAAAAAGACATCATAAAAGCAAAATCAGTCAGAATATGAAATTTAGTTTAATCGAAGTCTTCTGAAGAATTGATTTATATGATGAACAGACTTTTTCTTATATATCCACAACACACATACATAGAAAACATCAAAATATGGTAAACTCAACTGTACTCGTATGGTGCATATGAACAAACCTCACTGATTCTTTTGTGTCAAGCAACTATAATTGAGTTTCCTTTTACCATATTTTTTTAAGTTTATATGTGAATAAAAGCCTAAATGAAACCAGTTTGTTATATAAAGTGATTGTGTCTCTTCAGAAGACTAAACTGATCAATTCATATGGATTCCTTTTATGACCCTTTTAAGAACTTTTTGAAACTCAAAGCTTTGGGTCAATATACATTCAATGGTGGGACAGAAATCTGTCAAGTTTGATTAAAAATATCTTCATTTTTGAAGCTGAATGAAAGTCTTATGGGTTTAGAATGACATAATAGTGAGTGAATGATAACAATTTCAATTTTTAGTTGAACTATCCCTTTAAATTCTGCTTTGTTCCTTGCACAAAGCTGTCATATGACTTCACCAGAGGTTGAATATAGCACATGAATCATTTAATGGTGATTGATTGTCATTTTGGGAGCTTGGTCAGCTTCCTTATTCTACTAACTTTCTCCATTTGTGTTTCACTAAGAAAAAAACTCAGAATGATGGCGAGTAAATAGTAACAGAATTCCCAAAATTTTGGGTGGACTATTTCTTGTCACCATTTATGTGCAATACGGACAGGTTGCCAGTTTGTAAATTAGTCATTTTATTTTATTTATACCACAGAGGCCACACAAAAATGATTGCAGACTTCTGAATTAGCGTTTTTGAAAACGAACTTGTTTTATGTTATTTTTAGTAAATACCTGCATAAATCAACCTGTTTAAGCGATCAAACAATAGCATTCCTACAGGATTTACATTCAGTGGTTTTGAATTTGTTTGGGTTATTACAAAAACAAAAAATACTTTATAATCTGTCTTTTTTTTTTAATAGGAACCAGTTCCTTGTTCCTCTCTTTCTACATCATATAATGGCATTATTCTCTCTCATATTGATATACAAAGGTTGCAGTTAAAAGTTTTATTATCCTTATTGATGCAAGCTGTAAAGCTGGATGGACAAACAGTCTTATTCTTTGTTTAATATAGATATTTGCAATATAAATGCTAGCTGCTGTTTGAAATTCAAATTGACTTTGATCATAGCTGACAGTGTATTGACTTAATAGCAATGTTCATAACCTTTTACTGTCCTGTTCGCATCTGAGATGAATAAGAAACTGTGTTGTCTGTACTAAATGAACCTGTGCCTCCTTCAGATTTTCATTTGTAAATGTAACACCATCCGTTTCTTCCTTTAAATCTCTAATCGGTCAAATGAATGTCACGTGTCTGTTTTTCTTTCCCAAGTTGAAGTTTTATTGTGGCTTCAGTTCAAGGTTCACAGTCTTTGACATAACTGACATGGAAATCACAAATTGAAAGTCTATAAGACAAAACATTCAGTTCTGTTTGTCTCAAATTTAAAATATAAAACAAATAACACTGTAATGCTGTGCCCTGGGACTGAGACCAAAAGCTTTTATTATTATTTTATTATAGGCCATTTTACAAAAAAAAAAAAAAAAACTCACATCAGAAATCTCCACTTTAGCAGCACTTACAGTACATACACCAGACCTTTCTGTTTTATTTCTGTCTATATTCTGAATGTTTTACAGAGAAATTCACCTGTTTTATATAACACTTTATTCCTAAAACATGATGAAAATTCTTTTTTTCCCCTGGCTGTTAGTTTTTTTTTTTTTTTTTTTTCTGATTTATGGAGTGTTAAAAAGAGTTGTAAATAAATTTCAGAACAACTACTTGAGATATTTAATTGTATATTATTTCCTGTGGTTAAAGGGAATGGGTTCTTTACTGGACAATATAAATACACATACTATCACATAATTTAACCCATGCTGTAGAGTGGCTTTGTAGGTTTGCGGAAGTGAGCGTAAATATCTATTAAATGATTTATTAATTATCTATACATCTTAATTTTACATTGATCAGACTGGTAAATAACTGGATTTACACAATTTATACAATGATTTTCTTTGGATAAATATAAACTACTTGAACATTTAAAAACAATGTAAAGTTTAAATTACATGTAACCATATTGTAATAAATACTGTATGTTTTAATGTTTGAAATCAGAGACTTAATTTTCAAAATAAATTTAAAAATTTCATACCAAAATATACGTGTGTGTGTGTGTGTGTGTGTGTGTGTGTGTGTGTGTATATATATATATATATATATATATATATATATATATATATATTATAATCTGTTATGAAAATTCCAGTGGCATATACTCATTAGAAAAATTGTTTACTTTGAGATTATATGTTCAAAGACTATTGCTCTTGTTCTTATGTTGTCATTAATAATTGGTAATTAATTATTCATAATGAGAAAAATCACATTCAGTAGCATTATTATTTTTATAAGTGTTACCACTCACAAAATACATGTTTCAAATCAAAACCTTAAAAACAGAACAAATTTATCTGGTATAAAAGTATTCGATCGTTGTTGTAATTATTCACAAATTTGTATGGTCATAAGGGTTTAGCTGACAAAAAAAGTCAATTTCTGCGTATAAATATTACGCCAAATAGAAACAGAAAATCGTGCTATAGCCTACGCACTTTCATGAGATCGTGTAATGGGAATAGGCTACAATGAATTCATAGCAATGTTTTACATTCAAGCTACATTCAAGCTTAAAACCCCTTAAAATGTGAAAAGTTCTTTAAAAGCATCTGAAATGCAATAAAGTAATTTTAAAGCTGTTTTTAAAGCATTTGCTGCATGGATTAAAAAGATAGGCCAATAAATAATTCGCATAGACAAAGGACAAAGATTTACATACTTTTTTTTTTAGTATTGAATACAAATATAAAATAAAACGCAAATTATAATCGGGCCTGTTTTAGGCTTTCCCTTATTTTTATATTTTAGACGGTGACGGGGAAAAAATGACTCGCCATCTCCTCATTGGACGCGCAGAGAGAAATATATGCATCTTAACGGATTACATAGGCTAATGAAGAGTTTTTGCTTTGCTTTGAATTATTTCGTTTTAAAGTAGTAATTTAAAGCTTTCTATAGATATATTTATCATATCTGTGAGCCAGTTTCGAGTTGCCGAGTTTCGGTTCATCATTGAAGCGCTCTTGTTCAAGACCGGCAGAAAGCGCATTCTCTGTTTTCCTATTTTATAAAAGCACAATGTTGATATTGTGAATGCACACAAATAAAAGTAGACCCTTTACAGTTCCAAATGATATATTACTCTTACCTTTATGAGCAAAAATCACACGGCGTATTTTAAGTTGTTTTTACTGTAAGAAAAAAATACAAGTGACCACGCTGGAGCCTCCGTGTCCTGTAAAGCTCGCTTCAGCTTCCACTCTCCACACAAACTGTTGGATATGCGTCTAACAGCGCACATTTATATAGGTTAAACATTTAAACTAACACTGTGATATGCTTGAACTGTTTTATAGGCCTATCTATCGATTTTATTTTAGTCAAGTCGTGATGATTTGATAAGGCTAAATTAATCAAACATAGGCGATCAACTCACTGCTGACCCTGGCCGCTTGGTCGTTGCTTAAAAGAAAAAAAAAAATTTAACGAACAAAAAATGCTCCCAAGGTTTTTCTAAATTAACTTTATGAAGAAAAAAAAACGAAACATAGCCTAATCACTTTTCCATTACATACAAAACTGAACTATTTTAATAGGTAGCTATAAGCTGTTTTGGGAGAAGGGGAAGACTCATATCGCTGAGAAAAAAAAAAAAAAAAGTTTAAAACGTTTTTTTTTCCTATACATCCATGATATTTCCATGTTCCGCTTTTAAGCCACAACCTACAGATCCCACAACACAAACATAACATTCACAAACATAAAAGCAAGCATTGGCAATGCTGCGTGCGTGATTTGGCAGGATGTGCCAAATCACGCATCAAGGAGCCCTGCATCAGTTTAATAACTTTGATAACTTTAATTCTTACAACTGTTAAATTAATGGGCAAATGGTAAATATGTCGAAGAGCACATAGAAATAGATAGCAAAATAGCCAATGTAAACTAAATGTTATAAACATCGGAGCAACCATAGAAATGTTTAAATGAATCTTTATTATAACAAATTTCTCTTAAGTTACGCAACTATTCACACTTCATTATGAAATTACGTCCCTCAAGGTAACCTTAGTTACGCGTTGTAATCGGCAACAACAAATCTGATTGGTTAATAATACACATCGTGATTTGATTTGAATTATTGAATAACTCAAAACTCAAACATAATCAAATCTCTTTTCATAGTCAAATCCCAAATATTCAAGTATAAATATACAGTATATATATATATATATATAGCCTATATACTTTTTTTTTATTCACAACAGTTTACAGTTGCCCACAGAAAAAAACAGGGGGTGCTGCAGCACCCTCAGCACCCCCTGTTCCCGCGCCCCTGTTTTGCAATGACTTCTAATCAACTACTGCCTCTGTGTCTATTAGATGAACTCAAGAAGTCAGTTCTCCTAAATTCATGCAGTTGTCCTAGAAGAATTACCACAGGTTCATCACATTAAGGTTTTCCACAAAATGTAGGAACCAAAAAGTGCTTAAATGTTTTACTGTTTTATATAATCCACATTTTGCTTGAAAAGTGTCTTACTAAAATAAAAGCATCTAATGCCAGTGCCACCTAGATGAAGACACCATTGTGTTACACCATATTTTTTGAAACAGAAGTGTGTGGAAAAAGTATATCCCTACATTTTTCACTGTATCAAATGCCTAAAATCGAAATAAATTTTCAACATTAGAGAACATCATTAAAAGGAAAGATCACACCTTTTATAAACATCAATACACTGCCTGGTTGGTCATAAATATTGAATTACATGGCACCAATATGATCCTGAGACCCTTAGAAGTAGGCTAGTGAGTCTGATGATGCTGGAAAGAAATATAAAATCCACAATTTCTCCAAGAACTGTTCTCGTTTGGGGAAGAAGTCTCCAGAAACCACACAGTGCCATCAAAGGATCTACAGGTAGCTCTGGAAGAAACTGCACAACTGTGGTCACGAGAGTTCATAAAGGACAAAGTGTTCGCTCTCTAAAATAAAGGGTTTTGGAATGGCCAAGTCCAGCATTCCAGTTTGCACCATTGTAGGGGAGACTTGAAGTGAATCATACAAGAAACCATACATCACAGTTAGTGGATAATTCCCTTACAATCAATAGCTTTATAATATTCCCTGTTTTATAATATTAATATGCAAGTTAAAATCAAAGTTATATTTTTTTTATAGGAATATTAACATATTTGTGAAAGGTTGTTTATTGCAACAAGCTGTGGTTGTTGACATGTTAACATTTAGTTCTGCCCTACATTTGAATGACATTGAAATATTGATCTGGACTTCTGTGTGATTATGAAGAGGAGGAGTCAGAGATCCAGTATGTGCAAACATCACAGCTATTACTGCAGGGGAAAATATAAAACAATATAAAATATAAAACAACAGTGAGTGAATCAAGGACCTATAAACACTGAGACTGGTAAAATAACTACAATAATCATGGTAACATTAATAACAAAGCAGTTAAGACATTTCAAGAAAACATATTTTAGAGTGTGTTGTAGATACTTTATAACGAAAGAATTTGTGTATCGGACTTTCGAGGGTTTATATCCCACCTGAAACTGTCCCGTTACCACCCGGCGCTTCTCCTTATCCACCCATGACTGCTTGTTTGCAATTATGGACACATCTCATTGGCTCTCACAGTTGTAATCCCAAAAGAACGTTCCAGATGCTGAAATGCGATTGGCGCACAGAACTGCCCATCAACACAATAATCCGCCCTAATACTGTGCTCTGATGTCAGCGCAAGCAGACGGACTGTTTCAACTAACGTTATATCTGCATTCAAGCCACGTTTGGTAAGCGAAAATGTTTTAAAATACATACTCAGCATTTTGTAAAGTGCTTCATTAGTATAATATATTTAATCTTACGTTTGTTTAAGTTTGTCTATATAGTTATTTAGAGCGTAGTTTGGTAGATTAACAGTCCCCTATAATAAACTCTAGTGCAGTCTAGTGCACTCCTCCTTATTCAAAGTAGCATCGCATCATTAATGGTAGACCTTATATTAATTACTACACATTCACAGTAAAAACCTCAACTTTGTTATGAATCAGCGTTTCAGTCAACTCCAATTCCCAAAAAAATACTGTGGTGGTAACGTTATCATGGTACCGTGATGGTATGGTGATGTTTTGATGATGATATAAACTATGTACTGAATTGTTATCATATGTCTGATGCTGATGGTATACTCCAATTACTTCAACAACAACAACAACAACAACAAAAAACACCTGCTATTACCATGGTCTTCAATAATTTAGACCTTAGAAATATTATTTTCTCATTTGTTTAGTCATTAACAGATAATTATTGTCTTGTAGTACAATGTGATAATGTATGTTCTCTGCTTTTACTAGTGAAATGGAGCACTGTTGAGTAGTGAGCCATTGATTTCCATTTGAGTTAATGGACATTTCCACAACCCTGCCTGCCTGATTGGTAGCTAACAGAGAGATGCTGAACAATTATGTTTGCTCTTAGCCTCTCCTGAAACCTGAAACCTAAATTTAGCTGTAATGAGATAGGGAATGTGATTTCAAACCTGCATTATATATAAAACATATCCAATAATGGAAACCTTGAACCATGATTGAAATAAACATGCCTCAGTACAGTTATGTTCTGCAGGAAGGTGACCCTTGGCTACAAGAGATGTGGTGGATTTAATAGTTTTGCCTGAAAATGATTTCCACACGCATTCTTAGTTCCGTGCATTAAAGAATAACTTAAATGTGCTCTTAAATGTGTCATGGAAGTTAATGTGAGTGAAAGCGGTGTAATCCAGAGAGCATTGCAGTGTGTGTGTGTGTGTGTGTGTGTGTGTGTGTGTGTGTGTCTAATAACTTAATCCTGAGAGGCTGGGAACACCAACCTCCCCCTGTATAATCTTCTGGTGACATACAGTTACCTTACTCATTTCTGGATTCTAGGCCACAGAATGAAACGAACATAACATGTGGAATCTTTGAAGTTACCCTGTGATGTGCAAAGGTGTTTATAGAATGTACGTATTAACAGGATAGGGGATCCTTTGTGAAAAAGAAGTGCGCTTAATTGTACTCAACATGCACTAATAGTGTGCTTCAAATCTTTTATTTTTAAACTGTACTGGCGAATATTGTGATATTAATGAAATAACATAATTGCATAAAAGACCATTAAAGAGATAATTCACCCAAATATGAACATTTTGTCATCATTTACTCACTCTCAACGGGGTGAGTTGGTTGAACTGTCCATTTAAGTGCACTTAAAGAGAGACACTTTCACATCTGTTTAACACACTTAAGTACACTTTTAAAGTGCACGTTGTAATAATGTCAAATTAAAAGTTTACTTTAAAGTAGATTTTAAATCATTCTTCTCAATCATTTATTGTGCTTTAAAGAAGTACGCTTATTTTGATGTGTTGACTAACAAGAAAACTTGATTATAATTCTAACTGTAGTGAGCTTTACATTTAAAGTGAATATATTTTAAATGTACTAAATTGTGACTTCACCATTATAAATGTCTAATTACTAATATATTTAAACAGATGGCAGAGAAGTAATAGAAATTACATTAAAACATTTTAATTTAGGCTCCAGCCCTGTGATCCTGCACTTCACTTCACTTCACTTTACTCTACTCCACTTTACTTCACTTCACTTCAAGTCCCCCTTAATTGGGTCAAAAAAGATCTAATTAGACTAACTATATTGCATATAATATCAATCTATCATTCTAATTTATAAACTAATACATTTAATTGCAATTAACACAATTAATTGTCCAAAATATTACATTTGATCTGCACTTCAGTAAATTTTAAGTGTATTATTAAGTATATTATTTCTGAAATAAACAAGGGGTAGCAGGTTAAGTACACTCTTAAAAATAAAGGTGCTTCAAAAGGTTCTTCAAGCGATGCCATAGAAGAACCATTTTTGGTTCTACAAAGAACCATTCAGTAAAAGGTTTTTAAAGAACCATCTCTTCCTTACCTTTTTATAATCTGAAGAACCTTCTTTCACCACAAAGAACCTTGTGTGAAACAGAAAGTTTCTTCAGATGGTAAAGGTTCTTTATGGAACCATTTAGACAAAAAGGTTCTTCTACGGCATCGTGAAGCACCTTTATTTTTAAGAGTGCATGTAAGTAAACAAATAAATCTAGCTATCAATATATAGCCATTTAAATTTATAACGTAATCAAGTTAGATACCATTTCATTAAAATAAACAAAACACATTTTATTCATGACCACGTATAAACCTAGCAAAAGAGCATTTTGATAAGAAAACTACATACAGTGACCACCAAAATATTGGACACTTCAGCCTCTTGTGCAAATATTTAAGTATCAATGCATTAATTCAAAGACAGCACACTTAAGCAAAACATTTGACAAAGGGCATTTGTTAGGTTTTAATAAAACAATAGTAAAACAAAGAATTTGGGATATTTTTGTGTGTTGGTGGAATGTCTATAGTTCCATAATAGATGTTGTTCTATAGTTATAATTTTTTCCTCCTCTTCTTCATGGTCCTACTTCATTGTCTTCATGGGTGTTGTCAGGAAACACTCTCAAACAAGATAGATCCAATTGCGGTTTTATTTCTAGAGTTCAAAAAGTAGTCCACACTGAGGCAAAAACAGAGAACTGCAAACAATAATCCAGCAACCAAACAAACGGAAAGCAGGGTATAAATCAAGGATGAAACTAATCAGTAAAAGACGTACAGCTGAGAATGATCAGACAATCATGAGTGCAAGGGGTGATGGGAAACGAAGTCCAGAACCGAAAAACGATCCAAAAGGAGTGCCCTCTTGTGGCTGACATAGGCACTCCAGCAACTGGTTGTGACATAACCCCGGCCTTAAGGAGCGGATTCCAGACGCTCCAGCAGAAAACACAAAAAAATTCAGAAGGGAGGTGAAGGAGGCGGATAAGGGGGAGGGACGGCGGGCCAGGTCCATGCAATGGAAGAGGGCCCAGAAACAGAGGCAGAGCAAGAGGCCAGGGCGGGGCCGGCAAGGCGAGGAGCTTATTTGAGGCCAACAAGGCTAGGAACTTAAGTGATGCAAGCAAGGCGAGGAGCTTGGTTAAGACCAACAGGGTTAATGGCTTGGGTAGTGTCAAGATGGCCTCCGGGCCAACAGCAGGCTCTAAAGTGGGCTCAGAGAACTCCCGGACTGGCGCTGGCTCTGGGGCAGACTCTGAGGGTTCCTGTGGAGCAAGCTCTGGGGCGGATTCTGAGGGCTCCCGGATTGGAGCGGGCTCCCGGACTGGAGCGGACTCTGAGGGCTCCCGGATTGGAGCGGACTCCCGGATTGGAGCGGACTCTGAGGGCTCCCGGATCGGAGCGGGCTCTGGAGCGGACTCTGAGGGCTCCCGGATTGGAGCGGGCTCTGGAGCGGACTCTGAGGGCTCCCGGATTGGAGCGGGCTCCCGGACTGGAGCGGACTCTGAGGGATCCCGCATTGGAGCGGGCTCCCGGACTGCAGCGGACTCTGAGGGATCCCGCATTGGAGCGGACTCTGAGGGCTCCCGGATTGGAGCGGACTCCCAGACTGGAGCGGACTCTGAGGGCTCCCGGATCGGAGCGGGCTCCCGGATCGGAGCGGACTCTGAGGGCTCCCGGATCGGAGCGGACTCCAAGGGCTCCCGGATCGGAGCGGACTCCCGGATCGGAGCGGACTCTGAGGGCTCCCGGATTGGAGCGGGCTCTAAAGTGGGCTCAGAGAACTCCCGGACTGGCGCTGGCTTTGGGGCAGACTCTGAGGGTCCCTGTGGAGCAAGCTCTGGGGCGGATTCTGAGGGCTCCTGGATTGGAGCGGGCTCCCGGACTGGAGCGGACTCTGAGGGCTCCCGGATTGGAGCGGACTCCCGGATTGGAGCGGACTCTGAGGGCTCCCGGATCGGAGCGGGCTCTGGAGCGGACTCTGAGGGCTCCCGGATCGGAGCGGGCTCTGGAGCGGACTCTGAGGGCTCCCGGATCGGAGCGGGCTCCCGGACTGGAGCGGACTCTGAGGGATCCCGCATTGGAGCGGGCTCCCGGACTGCAGCGGACTCTGAGGGCTCCCGGATTGGAGCGGGCTCCCGGACTGGAGCGGACTCTGAGGGCTCCCGGATTGGAGCGGACTCCCAGACTGGAGCGGACTCTGAGGGCTCCCGGATTGGAGCGGACTCTGAGGGCTCCCGGATCGGAGCGGGCTCTGGAGCGGACTCTGAGGGCTCCCGGATCGGAGCGGGCTCCCGGATCGGAGCGGACTCTGAGGGCTCCCGGATTGGAGCGGGCTCTGGAGTGGACTCTGAGGGCTCCCGGATTGGAGCGGGCTCCCGGACTGGAGCGGACTCTGAGGGCTCCCGGATCGGAGCGGACTCCCGGATCGGAGCGGACTCCCGGACTGGAGCGGACTCTGAGGGCTCCCGGATTGGAGCGGGCTCTGGAGCAGACTCTGAGGGCTCCCGGATTGGAGCGGGCTCTGAGGCCACTGGTGTCAGGTCCTCCCGGACCAACAAACTTGAGCCCACCGGAAGGAACTCTACTGCCCTCCTCCTTCTCGACCTCCGCTTCCCAATAGGAGTCGGAAGGCCAGGGCTGGTGGGGAAATCCCTGCGGTCGGGTTCAGACTGACCTGGTGTTGCCCATGAACTTCGATGATGGAGATACTTTACAAAGCCCCAGAAATCCAAAATCCTGAGTCCCTCCATCTCCTCCTGGAACAGAGAATCATCCAGGCAGGTATTTAAGAAATCCTTAAGAGCCTCATCATTATACCCCAGCCCTAACGCCAAAGACCAGAATAACTGGGCAAAGCCTCCTATCTCCCTTCCCTGCTGACGCAGAGCCCTCAACTGTCGACATCGAGCCAACCGTTCCTTCCCAGTGACAAAGGAAAGGACCCGGATATCCATTGTCCCAGGTAAGGAAAAAAAACTGCTGGATCTAGAAGAGGCTGGATTATTCTGTCACGTAAAACTCTCAAACAAGATAGATCCAATTGCAGCTTTATTTATAGAGTCCAAAAAGTAGTCCACACTGGAGCAAAAACAGAGAACTGCAAACAATAATCCAGCAACCAAACAAACTGAAAGCAGGGTATAAATCAAGGATGAAACTAATCAGTAAAAGACACAGCTGAGAATGATCAGACAATCATGAGTGCAAGGGGTGATGGGAAACGAAGTCCAGAACCGAAAAACAATCCAAAAGGAGTGCCCTCTTGTGGCTGACGTAGGCACTCCAGCAACTGGTTGTGACAGGTGTCCACTTAACAGCTGAACCCATGATTTTATGTAATGATCATTGCTTTATATTAATAGGTTCTTAATATAAGACAAGTTAATATAATTTATATCAAAACAGATTAATGGGACTTCCAATTTGTTGTGTTCATATTTAGTCTACTAGTCTAAAGTGACATGGAGAATGATATGCGATGTGGTGTGAGTATAATTGTTTTCCTGTTTGTATGTCCTTAACAGGTGCTGAAGTTTGTTTTTTATACATGGGTTGAGGTGAAGTTATGCCACTGGTAAAGAGAAACATCGAACCCAGGCACCTGTGTAGAGGAGCTTTACCTGAGACCATCAGCAATGAGCTGGAGTGTGTGACCAACAACACTCTCTCTGCCATCATACGCCAACTTAGCAGCCTCAGTAAGACCTACTTTATTATATTAGTTTGACCAAAAAAAACAAAAAAACAAAACACAATTAAACCAGAATAAATACTAGGCAAGTAAATGTTCTGATAAATTAGCATATTAAAAAACATGTGCAACCTGACATTTATGCAAAACAACCTTGTTCTGAGAAGAACACATTTTAACATTTTGGTTTAATTCATCATTTATTTGAACCTATATGCATGCAAGTAGTTCTGTTTTACACAAATACACTATAAATCAATTGAATAAATGAGATGGGATAACAATGCGTTTTTGTTCACTGGCTCCCCAGCAAATACTCTAAAGCTTAATCCCATGAAGCACAGAGCAATCAACAGATGTGGATAAGGAGTATATGCATGTTCTGCGGGGTTCTATGAGTCAAAGATGCTGCGTTTATGTGAATGTATAGAATAAGACTCGCATCTATTGATTTGCAGTTAACATCACCCCTGTGTGTGTGTGTGTGTGTGTGTGTGTGTGTGTGTGTGTGTGTTTCAGTTCTCCAGTAGATTAGAGCATGCAAATGAATTATCAGTGTGTAAACATAACAGTTGAAGATTGTAAATAAAAGCTGAGAAATAACCACTATTGTGAACTTGAGTGCAGAAGAACAGGTTGCTTTAAGAGGACTGTTCCTAATAAGTGTGCTGTAAGATGTTTTGGATAAAAGCATCCAGTAAATGACTATTTAAAACTCATCTCTTATGCTCAGTTTTTCTTTTTCATCTGCTACAGGTAAACATGCAGAGGATGTGTTTGGTGAGCTCTTTAATGAAGCCAATACATTCTACCTGCGTGCTAATTCTCTACAGGACCGTATAGATCGTCTTGCAATCAAGGTCACTCAGTTGGACTCTAGTGTGGAGGAAGGTCAGTCAAAGGTCAAAAGTCAAAGATCACATGCACTTTACCAGACATGGGATGCATATTTAACAGGATATTCGGTAACACTTTAGAATACTGTTCCATCATTAATGAATAACTACACAAGAATACATGAGTAACGCAATATTAGCACTCTAGTAAGTACTAGTATTTAACAAGAAACTTAATGAATTAATGATTAATGAATTAGTAATTAATAGTGCTTAGTCGAATGTGGTAGTTCACTATTAGCTAATAATCAGTAACTACTATTTTTTTCATGCCTCCCTAAGAACTACTGTATACAGATTCATATTTAATATGAATAATGCATAATGTATAATTAATTCTAAATTGAAGGTCATGGTAACCCAATAGTAATGACGCAAGTATTACCAGCTTCTTCAGAAGGAATTACTAATTATTTGGATCAGTATTTTAAAGTGAATGACATGATAATTCTTTAGTAATGACTGAAATCATTGTAAGCTTTTGAGGGTTTTCTAAAGTATTGGATAGTAATTATTCAGGTGTTACTACATCCTTCTAAAGGAATTATTATTTTTTTGGATCAGTAGTCTAAAGTGAAGATCGTGATAACTCCCTATAATTACTGAAATCATTGTAAACTTTTGAGGTTTTTGTAAGTTTCTGGTTAGTAATTAATTTTGCTAGATTTGGAAACACTTAAATTATTATTAGTGGGTTACCGTGATCTTCACTTTAGAATACTGATCCAAATAATTAGTCATTTCTTCAGAAGGATATAGTAACACTTGAGTCATTATTATCCAAAACCTTACATATATCTCAAAAGCTTACAGTGACATCAGCCAGTTTTAGGGAGTTGTCATGCTTTTCACTTTAGAATACTGATCCAAGTAATTAGTAGTTCCTTGGAAGGATTTGGTAATACTTGAGTCATTACTACTGGGTTAACCTTATCTTCACATTATAATCAATTATATATTATGCATAATTCACATTAATTATGAACCTGTATACAGTAGTTCTTAGTAGTTCTCCAGGATATGAAAAAAATAGTAGTTATTGATTAAATAATAGTGAACTACCAGTTTCAACTGAGCGCTATCACTTAATAAATTGTTAATCAGAGTTTCTTGTTAGGTAATAGTAGTTACTAGAGAGTTAACAGTGCATTAGTCATTTGTGACCCTGGACCACAAAACCAGTCATAAGGATAATCTTTTTTGAAATTGAGATTTATACATCACCTGAAAGCTTAATAAATAAGCTTTCCATTGATGTATGGTTTGTTAGGATCGGATAATATTTGGCCGAGATACAACTATTTGAAAATCTGTAATCTGAGTACAGTATTCTAAAGTGTTACCGGATATTCCAGGCTAAACCTATAACATGCATAAGGAATGTGGGTCAAAATGACCCATGCATCCCCTTTCTTTGGGATATTTTTTTTCATGATGCGGTCTTTTCATCTGACATTCCTAGAATTCCTACAACAAAGCGTCTTTGATCATATGAACTTTTTATTTCCATGTATGTTATTTCTTTAAGTTTTAATGAAATTTGTACCATTACCCTTGAACTGCACATATAAATCGTTGATGGTTAAAAATTGTCAGTGGTAAGCAACAACATGCCTCATACAGTACGTTGTTAGTTATATTTCTTTAAATATGTCACAATAACAGAAGAAGATGACACAGAGGTAATGTACATCCAGGTCTTTATTAACAGGAATGTCAGAAATTCAAGCGATCCATGCAGGTGAGTAAATAAGTTCATAAAATGACTTAAGAAACTTAGCTGGGTGAAAAACAGTCCCTTTCTTTTTTAAAGTTATATTTATGGGTTTTTATTTCTTTATTACTCAGACAGGACAGTTAAGGGATGACAGGAAAGCACTGGGTAGAGAGAGGGGAGCAGGATTGGTATGGGATCTCAAGATGGGAATCGAACTTGGGTCACCGTGAGCACAGTTGGGCTGTATCACCGCACTAACCATGAGGCTATCAACGCCGACAACAGTCTCTTTCAATGCAGGTGCTGGCTGGTGTAACTGAAGAGACAGAAGACTGATGGAAACTGAAGACAGGATAATGACAGGTAAGTATTACAAGGTGAGTAGACTGGGAAGTTGCTACATTGGGAACAACGAGACCAGACAAAGGTGAAGTGGAGAATGAGTGTGTCTTGTGTGTCTTGATGAGGTGGCAGGTGTGGTGATGGCGGACTGAGTGCAGGTGGGAACCTGGAGGGATGCTGAGAAATGTAGTTCTGTGGTGACTGGGGATTGTGACATACACCTCCCAGAAGGTGCAACCTTGTGCCAAAATAAGTCCCACTGGGGAGTGGAAGGAGGAATAAACCAGGACAAGATGAGCTAGGGCAGAGCTGGCCGAGCAGGAAGCCAGGGTGGAGTTGACGGGAGCGAAGACCCCCATGGTGGAACAGAGGACCACCATAGCAGAGCAGTCAGGACAGAAGATCCCCACAGCAGATCAGAAGACCACCATAGCAGAGCCGATGGCGCTAAAGACCACCAGGGCAGAGCAGACGGGACTGAAGACCCCTTCAGCAGAGCAGGAAGAGCTGAGAACCACCACGGCGGATCAAGTGGAGCTGGAGACCACCATGGAGGTGCAGGTGGATCTGTCAGAGCAGGAGATCACCATGGTGGAACTGAAGATCTCGAAGGTGGAGCTGAAGACCACCACAGCCGAGCAGACAAACTTAACCTTAGGCCGACAGGCTGGCTTGAGACTGTCTGGAGTGTTGGTTGAGAGACGGGCATCTAGAGTGCCGGCTGGCTTGCCAACGTCTGGAGTGCCAGGTGAGAAAGGGGTGTCTGGGGGCCGGCTGACTGACTGACTGAAGGGTTGATTTCAGCAAACCTAATGAAACACAAATAGAGAGTTCAAAGGTGGCATCCATGGCCGTGAAGGAACATTGACGGGAAACTCGGGAATGACCTCCTTGGTCACTTCATGACACACAGGAAACTTGGGATAGAACACCTCCACTTCGATACGAGTGACAAAGCAGTGTGCAGCCCAAAAACACATTATGTCACGGCAGTAACAGGGAGATCAATCAGTGGTGGAAGTGTCTTTGATCTAGGCTTAGAACCAGCTTACTGGCTCAGAACTTAGCTAGCTAAGTACTGGCATGATGGCCATAACATTAGGAGACTCAGGCATAGCATTCATGATAGTGGGAGACACTGACTTAATGGCCATGTTGGTTAAAGATTCTGGTTGTAGAACAGGAACTGTGCTGAGCTCTGGGACGAGTGCAAGCTGACTGTGTGCGGGGAATTGAATGGGCTCCTGGTTGAGTTCTGGAAAACAAACAGTTTCCAGGCTGAACTCTGGAGTGGACTCTTGGTCTGGGCGGAATGCTTATAAAGACTCACAATAAACTTACTGGTTCACTGTAACTGGAGCGGACTGTGGACTGAGACTTTACGGACAAGATAGGTGGGTCCACTAGCTTTGCTATCAGGTCCGCGCTGTTTGAGACAGCTTTTTTCACCCGAAGAAAAACCAGAGCACTTGCTGTGATGGTATTGGAAGACCGTTGCATAGTCGTGAGGAGGGCAGCTGGTTTTATCCACATGGCAGACAGTAACATCCCCTACAGTGAAGGATGAACTATTTAGCCACAGAGTATAATCAATATAGCGTTCCAAAGGACAGGTGGTAATTTGACGCCGGCATCTGTTGATAAAGATTATCATCTAATCCGCTTCAGAAGATTGTCTTCAAGGTTCACTCATTTCATGGAACCAAGTTGAAAAAAATCAAGAAATTCTTCAACATAATCTTCAATTGGACCGCCATCTTGTGGAATGGAGAGGAGTAAATTTGCTGGGTCAAATGATATGATGTCTATGGTAGCTGTAATGATCTGGTATTCTGTCACAATAACAGAAGAAGACGACACAGAGGTACAACCAGGTCTTTATTAGCAGGAATGCCAGAAATTCAGGAGCAAGCAGGTTAAGTAAATAAGTTCATAGCATGATTTGAGAAAACTAGGTGAATAAACAATACATTTTTTTGCAGGTGCTGTCTGGTGTAAATAATGATGTGACATTCAAACCGAGGCATCGAAGTTTGTGTTGAGAATAAATGGGTGTGCCTGATGAAGCCTCGAGCCAAGGCTTGTGTTGTTAACGTAGAAATCATGTGATCAATGACAAATGAAGCCACAATTTCAGTTGTCATTGATCAAATACAGAATGTTCGAACCCACAGATCTTACTTTACAAGTGAGTTTTCATTCAGACTTATTCAATTCTATTTTTAAATACTCAGTCACACAAGTAATATGAAGAATACAAATTATTTTAGGAAAATAAAATATTTGCCAAATGCAGTTCAAATGGGTGCTTTGTCCAAGGGGGCTTCTTTCACAGGCTGTTTGCTGCTTTATTTTTTCCCAGCCAACAGATGGCACTGTTTTTGACATTGTCAAAGCTTTGAACAGTCAGAGGAAAGTCTCGGTGCTTCATGTGGCTTAATTTGCCCATCACTAGGTGTAACTGAAGAGAAAGAAGACTGTAAGTATTCAAGGTGAGTACACGATGGGAACCAGGAGGGATGCTGGGAAATGTAGTTCTGTGGTGACAGGGCTGGTGACTGGGGATTGTGAAAAACAAAATGTCACAGTAAGGCCAACAAAACAATATCAAACTCAATACCACTGATTAGCAGCATGATACAGAAATGATAGACAGGCCCAGAGTGAATTTTCTTTTTTCCGCCATTTTAAAGAAAACGTGGAATTGATTTAAACATGGTTAATGTGTTTAATGGGACTTCAATAACACAAATTGTTAAACTAAAATATATTCAGCTCAAAGATAATATAGAGCAGGTGCAGAAATTTTGCAAATATTGGTTTGGGAATTTGGAAAAAAATCTGTGGAGTGCGGAGAGATAGTTGATGTACTCTGTGTAATAATCTCTCTGTTTTATTTTTGTCTCAGTTTCACTCCAGGATATTAATATGCGTAAAGCCTTTAAGAGCTCTGCTGTTCACGACCAGCAGGTGGTGACAAAGAGCAGCATTTCAAACCCCATCACAGAGATGTACAACACTAGCGACAAACCACCACCTCTGAACATACTCTCTGCCTACAGGTGTGTGTGTGTGTGTGTGTGTGTGTGTGTGTGTGTGTGTGTGTGTGTGTGTGTGTGTGTGTGTGTGTGTGTGTGTGCTTTCTTCTTCTTCTTCTTCTTCTTCTTCTTCTTTTTCTTCTTTAAGATGCATTATAGGTTTATAAATATGTTTTTGTTTTATCTAGGGATGATCATATTGATGGAATTAAGTTCTACACAGACCCCTCATATTTCTTTGACTTGTGGAAGGAAAAAATGCTTCAAGACACAGAGGATAAGAGAAAAGAGAAGAGAAAACATAGGGTAAAATAATTACTGTTTTAAATGTTTTTCATCTATAAATCTGGTAACATTCTTGCTAAAGCAGTTAGGCTTGCATTAAAGGACTTAAAGGAGTAGTTCACCTAGAAATGAAAATTTACTTATCCCCAACGGCTTGATATAGATGAGATTGTTTCTTCATCAGAACAAATTTGGAAAAAATTTGCATTACATCACTTGGTCACCAATGAATCCTCTGCAGTGAATGGGTGCCGTCAGAATGAGAGTCCAAACAGCGCATAAAAACATCACAATAATCCACAAGTAATCCACACAACTCTAGTCCATCAGTTAGCATCTTGTGAAGTGAAAAGCTGTGTGTTTGTAAGAAACAAATCCATCAAGGCATTTTAACTTTAAACCATCGCTTCTGTCCAAAATACAGGTCCATAATCCATAATAACGCTTCCTCCAGTGAAGTTTATTCCTTGTTGCCCTCTCACATCAAAATCAACAAACATGTTTCTTTAGAACTGTCTTAGACTGATTTCTCTTGTAAACAGTGCTCGATCTGTACATATCATGATTTACATGAGACAAATTTTTCTCTAGAGAAAGCAATATTATGGTTATAGGACTCATATTTTAGTCGAATGCAATGCTTTGAAGTTAAAAACATCTTAATGATGGATTTGTTTCTTACAAACACACGGTTTTTATTTTTCTCCAAATCTGTTCCGATGAGGAAACAAATTCTATCTTCATCTTGGATGGCCTGAGAATTTTTATTTTTGGGTAAACTATTGCTTTAAGGACTTTTGCCTATTTGACCTATTCACAATTTCTTTTCTGCCGGATGAAAAATGTAATGCTCAGAAGTAACTTTTTTTTTTCAAGCTAACATACAAATCACTTAGATCATCTTCAGTATGTCCTCACTTTCTCTCCTCCATAAACTCTTTTTCACACAGGAGCAGAAGCGGTGTGTTGATGGTACATTGCCCCGTGAGGTGAAAAAGGTTCGTAAGGCTCATAACCGCAGACAAGAATGGAACATGATGGCTTTTGATAAGGAGCTGCGGCCGGACCGTCGTCATTATCATTCACTTCAAAGGGGTGTATCGTCTGAGGGCTCGCTGTCTCCGGATGGCAGGTTTGTCAGCTCTCAATTCACAAAATTATCCCTTATGGTATAAAATACTAGTTAAAGAAAATGTCTGTGGGTTTAAACAGCATTTGTGCAGTAACAATCATATTGCCATAAAAAAAATCAACTCATCAGTCAGGCTTTGTAAAAATAAAAATGGTTACACTAATGCACTAAAAGAAAGTGAAAGGGACAATGCAATGCAAACATTAACATGCACTGGCACACAATCCAAAATACACACTGGCATGATATACACAAGGACACGAGGCAAGTTGTTTAAAGTTACAATGAAATAAAAATTGACAATTCTTATTTTTATGGAATATTGCAATGTGTATTAAAATGATTTATTAACCTCCAGTAACCCGTCACTCACATCCAACAATCCAGTCAATTTCTGACAAACAAAATCCCTTTCTGCCCTAAAGTTTTTCTCATTCCAGAAGCTGTTTGGCTTTGAAAAAGATGATTGCAGTTTCCGATTCATGCCGACTTTAAGTGCTGAAATGAAATAAAACAAAGAGCACAAGTGCATGATTGGTTGATTGATTGATTTACCTCATCAAGCAGAACAAGTAGAAATTTTCTACAGCAAGATTCACAAATTCTGTTTATAGAGTCTACCTTTTATTCATTTAACTGTGTAGATATTTGCTTTCACAGAATTCCTCAAAATAATGGTTAAAGATAAAATATACAATATTTTTGTTAAAATAAATCCATCATGAGCAAAAATACATAATGACATAATTTTCATAGTTATTCCAAACTTTTGATCAGTAGTTCATATTTGTATTGAGTATTTTATCATTATTTTAAATAAAATATATACAGTTCTTATGGTTCAGTTAGTCAAAAATCTTTATTGCAATGTATTGCTTTTATCATCTTTTCAACAGACCACATCCAAACAGCTACCCAGTCCAAGCATGTCACGGTCAAGCACGGGCCAGCCATGCTCATGCGCAGCCGCATCCCTTCATGCCTGTGGAGACAGCATCATCTAGTGCAAATGGAGGGGTAGAGCATGAGTACCACAGCATTGGAGGGCCTGTGGGAGTGGGGACGGGTGCTGATGTTTGTTACAGAGTGGGTGTACTCGCTCGAACACATCCAACACCTCCACAGTACCCACCCCCTGAAAATGGAGTCAATGGAATCATCACGCTTCCTCCAACAGACTATAGGTAACAGCAAACATGTGGGACTATTTAAAAAAAAATGAGATATTGTAGTTTTGTGTTGAAAAATTTATCAGAATGCTGATAGTCTGCTGTGATGCTATAGTGTCCCACCTCACACACGCACCATATAAGCATATGATAAAATTAGTCTACAATTTAAACTATATATATATATATATATATATATACTTTAAAACATTAAACAATTCTGTTTTAGTAATCATTTTTGTTGTGATTAAATGATGACTAATATACTACAGAACATTTACATTATAATCAAAGTACATAAAACAATTTTAACTTTAGTGGGTTTTGTAATATTTCTTTTAAAGTCAATTCATTTAAATGTAGAAACTGCAATAACAAATACATTTAAATACATGACATACAAGTTTCGGTCACACTTTATATTAGGTGGCCTTAACTACTATGTACTTACATCAAAAAATAAGTACAATGTACTTATTTTGGTCATATTGTATTGCAAAACACTTTTGCTGCTATTGAGGTGGGATATGTTTAAGGTTAGTGACAGGTTTGGTGGTACGGGTAGGTTTAAGGGTGGGTTAAGGTGTAAGGGATGGGTCAATTATTAATGTAATTACAGAAATTAATTACAGATGTATTTGCATATAGGTGTTTTTAAATATATACGTTCAATGTAAAAACATGTATGTACACAATAAGTGCACTGCATCAAATGATTAATTTCAATGTAAGTACATAGTAGTTAAGGCCACCTAATATAAAGTGGGACCCAAGTTTCAATAGAAATGGCAATTAAAGTATATTTTAGTTTAGCATAAATGATCATCAGCACATTCGACAGTATACTTTAACCATGTACCAGATGTACTTAAGTGGCTCAAAATAGCACTCTAAGTTCAGCTAATTGCATTAAATATAATTATAAACTATAATACATTTTCATTAGATTGCAATTAACATGCTATTATATATCTGAAAATAAGTTTATTCTTCTTTTAAAGTATATTATTTCCCTAATAAGTACCCCTTGTCCCCCTAACCTGTTAACATGGGCGCACTGCTTGCGTGTCTAGTAGAAATTGGCTTTGAACAAAATACCCAAGCATTGCCCACAACAATACTTGCCCATGTTCATAATTATTAAGAGCCACCTTTTCCATTACAGATTTTTAAAAGAATATGGAGCAGGATCTTAAGTTAGTCTGGAAACTTAAGTTTTGTTTTAAAAGTGCAGGAATGATACAGTGAGCGCTTTTGAGAAAGATAATTCGATTTTGGAAAGATAGTTTGGAGTTATGGCTGTTAAATAATAGGTACTTGATACTATTTAACACAAGTTCTTATTATGAAATCAATATTTCTGCAAATTTTCTTGGTTAATTCTGGTTTATAAAGTATTTCAGGGAACCCACCCCATAAGTAGGCAGTTCTTGGACAGAAAAAGCTAAAAAGTGGACCAGATTTCATGCCAATAGTAAAAAGCCTGTATCCAAAACAAAATATATGCTGGTCCATGTAGAGGTTACTTGGAGAGGTTTCAAAAAGTAGGTTTCTCATGCTATCTCTTTCTCTCTTATAGTATGATGGAGTACTATGCCAGTTCAGGCCCGCCTCCCCCTCCAGTGGGTCCTGTCATTCCATCTGCACAGACGGCTTTTGCCTCACCTCCAGCTACTCCTCATTCTGGACCGATCACATCAGCCTTACAGTATCCTCTTCCACCTGTGCCACCTCCTGGACCTGTTTTAGCTTCACCTCCTGAAGGTCCACCTCCTCCTCCAGCACCTCCCGTACCTCCTCATCCTGTAGCACTTGGAGAGGGACGGAGACTAACTCTGCAGCCTGTCACAGACGCTCGCAGTGACCTGCTCTCAGCAATACGCATGGGTAAGTGGAATGTATTTGTGCATATTTTATATACATCAACAGGAGAGTGTTGTCCATGGTGGCATACTTTAACATGACCACAGTACAGTGCACTCTTGTAAAAAAAAAGAAGTACACTTCAGCATACTTTTAAAATGAGCAGTTGTTGTGGAAATAATGTATTTTAATTGTGACCTGAATGTAATGTTTTTGGACACTTAGTTATGTGTTAATTGTAACTGAAAATGTATTATTGTGTAAATTTATATTAAATGCAATTAGCTGAACTTTAGAGTGTTTTTGGACCAACTTAAATAGAGCATAATCACATCTTTATATGTAATTTCATAATTACTTATTTTGTCTTGATTTAAGGTACACTAAAATATAGTTCATTATTAATGATACTTGACGTGTATTTAAATATATTTGTAGTTACATATTTATAATAATGAAGTTGCAATTTAAAAAATATGAACTTTAAATGTAATATCAAATAACACATTCCGGTTAAATTATAGTTAAGTACTTCACATGTACTTTAGTATGTTAGAGACAACATGTCAAAATAAGTTTGCTTCTTTAAAGCATTACAAAATATTATGTAAATGTAATTATTAAAAATGAACTTTAAAGTAAAACCTTTGATCTGACATTATTACAAAGTGCATTTTTAAACGTATACATATGCGTTTTAAGAAACAGTCATGAAAATTGACTTATTTTAGGTCCATTTAAGTTGCCATTTAATTCAAGTACATATTTTTAAAAATATACTTTTAATATTTGAAGTAGACGACAAGCACACATTCAATACAATTAGGCACACTTCTTTTTCATATATGATACTGTACATAATTTCATTTGGATTATGACCTGATTTCTATTAATATTGTAATATGTATATAGCTTACATGTAAATGTACTGTAGGTGTCTATGTTGATAGTCATATAATTGATATATAGTCATATAATTCATTCAAATAATTTTTGTTTTTGTAGTTTAGTCAAAACTCAACAGCTGCTATATATGTTAAGATTGAGGAGTATCAAATGACTGTGCACAAAACATGCATTTTGTGTTATTTGTGTTCACATGTGTGTTTTTGTGTATGTGTTCAGGTATTCAACTAAAGAAAGTACAGGAGCAACAAGAACAACAGGCTAAAAGAGAGCCGGTAGGGAACGATGTGGCTACTATACTTTCTCGCCGCATTGCAGTGGAATATAGCGACTCAGAAGACGACTCAGAACTCGATGAGAATGAATGGTCTGACTGATTATAGTCAACCACACATAAGAGTACACTAGATAGAGACCTTCAGACCTACATATAGTTGATCATTGAGAATGATGTCAATTTCTCAAAGAATGTTTATGTAATATAGACCTTAAGAAACTAAAGCAGTCTCTTATGCACTCAAACCAGACAAATCTTCAAGTTACAGAAAGGAGATGTTTAAAGCGTTCATTTGAAAAGTCTTTCTGTTCAAATTTGCAAACCATCTGTACAGAAAACACAGAATTTATCATTTAAAAATCTAGAGAGTAAGCAATCATGTATTGTAAGACATGAACATGATCTGCAAAGGTGTTGCTGCAGTATTGTCTGTTTTTATTATTTTAATATTCTTTCAGTTGAATAATCTGCTAATGTAATGTGTTTATTTATTGCTTTATTTTTCTATTACCTCTTTTTCTCAGCTTGTACCAAGAAATTATTGTGTGAATAACTGTTGCTCTCTCTCCATCCAAATTCCATGGCATTTTATTGCAGTTAAAGAAATTATTTTTTCAGCGTGATTAACAAATGAATGCAGAGCATGACAGAATTTAAGCAGAATATGACAGAATTTAATACTATTATAATGTCTTCATAAAGCGTTATAGAATTGCAGATTAACTTCTCTCTCATTTATGCCAAAGTGAAATGTTTATTGAGTGATTACAAATTTAAGTCTATTGGGCTAATAACTGGCTGTAACACTGCCGACCACTAGATATAGACTTTGTAAATTCAAGAAATCTAGAAAGATGGAAAAAAAAAAAAAACCTTCAGGACAGAAAATGATAAAGAATTCATATTAATAAATGGCTAAACTGAATCGAAATCTTTATAAGTGACACTATAACAAACACTTGTGTATGATGCTCAGATTCATTAGCTGATGTAGTTAAATAATTATAAGAAAGTGCAGTTATTGCGCAACACAGTGCTGGGTTAATGATGAATAATTTCATAACAAATACCAGTTTGCAACATAACATTTTTGTAAAGCTAAAATAACTAGAAGCTGCTGAGACTGGAAGCCTTGCACATTCAAGTTAAAAATGCATACACTAATACCACATACTTTAAGTACATACATATAATCTAAGGTACTAAAATGCACTTTTTAGAGATAGATAAGGTACAGAGTTCCTCGTTTTAGGGCACTACCGCAGTGATAAGCTGTTGTACTACTAGACTATTGCATTCAGCTGTTAATATGTTTACTTTGACAACTCTAAG
This sequence comes from Tor tambroides, assembly GCA_021397915.2. NCBI lineage: Eukaryota > Metazoa > Chordata > Actinopteri > Cypriniformes > Cyprinidae > Tor > Tor tambroides. The sequence goes on from JAFVLL020021293.1 coordinate 29,148, forward strand.
TGTATTGTAAATCTTGGTTTATTCATGTGACTTGTTTGATACCTTGACTTCATGGTCAAGTTCTTAAGTTATTCTTATAATTCTTAAGAGACTTAATGATTTTAGTTGTCTACATGAAATGGTATAGGACTCTAGGTAGAGCTTAGTATATCTTTAAAATAATAAAAAATAAAAAATAAAAATCTTTTTTGAAGAGGCAGTTTTTTAATAACTTGTTCTAGGAATTAAACATCTCTTCACAATTTAGACTGGCTTCATTTTTCACTTCGCCTCAGTTCACTTCACTTAGTTAAGGACTAAATGTATAGTTGTTAAAATGACACAAGAAGAGGTCAGGAAATGCATTCTGGATATTGCCTATTGAAGATCTTGCTGATTTAAGACCTAAAAACGTAGCGTTGTCTGAACACAATGGTGGGGGATTACAACCTTTTAATGATTCAAACCCACTGTCGGGTGCATTGTAGGGCTCATGAATGGGACAAGTTAACAGACCACAATAGTGGCATTAGTGCTAAACTTTTTTACAATTCTAGACATGTCACATACTTCACATTTTTTTGGTGTTGTACATCTGGGTAGGATAGAAGCTTTGTGACATTTTATGCATGTATTTGAAAAGAGTCTCACATCCTGCAAGCAAAATATTTTACATGTCGGTTGTGTTTGATTTTTTTAAAAGTATTTTTTAATGGTCTCTCCTCACATTAACAAAAGAAGAAAAGAATTTGTTCATTAAATGTCTTAAAAGAATATCTGTTAATCCTTGAGAGGAGAATTTAATTATACAAACTGAAACAAGCAACTCTAAATCTAGCTATTTAGATTGAATGATGCGGTCATCTGCAGTATAATTGATTAAAAGCTGAGCATTATTGTGATTACATGGCAAAATGAAAAACAGTCTGGTGAGCGGATACATTTCTTTCTTACATTGTTTTGTTTACTGTCTGCATCACACACAGAGCACCTGGTGGTCTGTCTGTTTTTTTCTTCCTGAGAACATTCTTTCTCACACTCTGACTCTGTTGTTTTCAAGTATTTGAAATTGTTTTTTTAGTGGAATTAAAAACCCACAGCCTCAAAAACCCTTGCCCCTGTTTCCATATGGCTCAGAAACGTTCCCATAGCGATCTCCCACTGGCCCTGCTTATTTGCGATAGTGGTTGAAGAGCGGCATGCTGCCATGCAAAGTTCATTAAATCACTGTTTTACTACTCAGCTTAATCCCTATACCAATACAGCAGTACAATCCCGAAAGACAAGAGAAAGACAGACAGAAGAAGAGGGCTTAAAGACTTGACAGATCAGATCTGACATTTTGTTTTCCCACCGTTGCCAGGGAGTGCAAGGAATCTTTGCTTCTGAGCACTAGCACTGCTCTTGAGGCAAAAAACGTGGGGATGTGAGACATGTCCTCCCATCCGCCCCATGAAATGCCTCCTCAGTCTAGGACTGTACTTAATTGTGGCCATCTGCCAGTGAATTCAGCAGGGCATCGGTTTTATAGAGCGCATCCTATTGTCCTGTTCTTGTATCAAGTTTGCATTAAAGTTGAACTCGGGTGCAGGAACAATTTAGAGATAAAGCAAGTCCTATGTTTTTGGCAGCACTGCCCCCTCCCTATCCTATCCACACACAGCAGCTCCTACTGTAAGGGTCTTCACCAGCAGGGAGTCAAAAAGGATCTCATGGAATGCCTGTCCTCTGTTTTGTTTAGTTTTGTTTTGTTTATACATTGACAATGTGTAATAGCTCTTTACTGTGGGGAGTTGGGGAGGGTGGGATGTTGGGAGATGGTGTTAAGAAAAGAAAAAAAGCAGTGGTACGTGCCAAGTGCCAATTGTCTCCTTGTAATAGGCATCAAAAGACCAACTTATGTGTGTTACCATACAGGTGAACTCACTCCTGGGAAAGTAGGATTTTTCTCAGCCTCTGCGGAGAGCCAGCGTCGCTCTTTTCTCTCCCAGCAGTAACGGGATTAGTCGTGCCATTGCTCTCCCGGCTTTCACGCCACTGTCTACTTACCATCTTCCACTAATGTGATTATCCCAGCTCCTGTGGTCCAAGCAGAAGGACAAGGGACTCCTCTTCAGTTGCACATTCGCGGTGCCTCACAGAACCCCCCCCACCCCCACCTCCAGCAACACCACCCAAATTCTCTAGCACCTCTGTAAGACCTGCTGGGCACAATTCAGATGCCATCTTAGTCAAAACAAGACAAAAAGTAGACAAAAATTGCATTACACTACCATGCCTTGAGAATCACTGTATCTCAACAGCTATTACTCCTACTGTGCAGTCCCAAGATTAGTCCATTACCAATGACCTATTACCTACTATGTTATTTCACATCAGTGTGCTTCATGTCAAATTAGATTAGATTCAACTTTTTTTTTTTTTGTCATTGTGCAGAATACAAGTACATGGACAACAGTTGTGGCCATAAGCCTACATACACCTTGAAGAATCTGCAAAATATTAAAAACTGTAACTAAATAAGGCACTATATATTACTTTGTACTGGCTTAATAAGCTATTTCACATAACAGATATTTACATATAGTCCACAAGACAAAATAATAACTGAATTTCATTTATGACAAGTTTTAGCATGTTAATAGACATGACAGTGTTAATGCATTTGGTCATGGCATACTGGATCTGCTATATATGCTGCTGCAGCAGAGCAAGTATGGACTTGCTACTGCCAACAGATACACAAACATGGTGCTGTGAACATCTAAGACAAGGCACTTCAATTCTAGTCCTGTAGGGCCAGTTTCCTGCAGACCATAGTTCCTATCCTAATCAAATACCCAGGAACAAGCTTGTCACAATGTTCAGAATTACTTGCAAATTACAGACAGGTCTGTTGAATTAGGGTTTGAATGAAAGTCTGCAGGACATTGGCCCTCAAGGACTGTTCTTTAAGAGCCCTGATTTACGATATGCCACTGCTGCTCCTGTTGCATGAATAGGAATATATATATCCTGTAGCAGATCTAGACAGGTGGAGCTGGGGAAGATGGAGGTTTCAGAACAATGATAGCACACTGCAGGACCAGCAGCAGCCAATCAGCTTGTGCTTAGTAGTAAATGATGTGATTGATAGCAGATTACATGTAAAGGACCTCTCGATCTCCAGCATCTAGAGTTTCCTGAGTGAACTAGATAATTACCCAAATGAAACATTTACATATGCTTGATTCTTAATACTGTATGTTGTTACCTGGTTGATCAATAACTTTGTAAAATGTTTTATGATAGTTGTGCATGAGTCCTTTGTTTGTGCTAAGCAGTTCAACTACCTATGGAATCCCTTTACTTCAATGCTGCATCATAAGTTGACACTATGGGGAACATGTGAATAATTACACCAATTCTGTTTGCTGATAATGCAGTCCGGTTACGTAGTGCACTGTGTCACTGATGTGTCAACAGCATAAATCAGGAAAGAACACTCTTACCTTACACATATTCATATTTAGTCAAGCACTATGTGTAAATCATACTCTTCTGGTCATTTTTTGGGTTATTTTTCAGTAGTTTTTGTGTTACTCATCTCCTGGGTCAAATGCAACAACCCAATGTTTGGGTAGTTTTTTAGTGTTACCCAGCTCCTGGGTCAGACATAACAACTCAAAGTTTGGGTAGTTTTTTACTCAGATGATCCTCGTGGGGATTGTGCTTGCTCTTCTGGAGAAAGCAGTTGTAAGCGCCATCAAATTGATGCATTTCTTCGATAAATACAGGTTTGTGTAGATTTTTTATATATATAAAATCGTCACTGTGCTGTATGTCTTTCAATTTCATGCAGAGCAACATACAGGCGCGCGGTGTGAATCACCTAAACGTTATCGCGTGATGGAAAAACCTGCTACTATGCATAAAATAAAAGATTTTATTCATAAATATACAGAACTCAAATACTTTGGATGTTAAAATATTTCCTCAGAGCTGTTTACTGTTTGTTTTTGGGCAGGTTATGAAGGCAGTCGCCATATATTTTGGCTATGAGTGAAATGCAGGGCGGCGATATCAGCTGTGAGCAGTTCCCCACCAAACACTCCAGCTCGGGCACGATCGAGAGCCAGCGCCGCTACGGTGGAAACGGAATAACAGCGACTGTCGATTACACGTGAATTACTTCGATCGTTTAATTTTTACTTTTAATGTTTGTTAAACGAGTTTAAATATGCAATATGTAGCCTATACATAAAAACGATAAACAATGCTGTAAATGATAAGGAAAATAAAGGAAGGTATCATACAAACCAGTGGTTGTGTGGAGTATTTTAGAGGATTTCATGTATAAAGTAAAAAATAAAAATAAAAGCTATTAATAAAAATGAATCAACCCATTATGATTAAATAAACAACCCATTTTGCTGGGTAAAATTAACCCAAAATGTGTTCTGTCCTATGTTTCCCCAGCCCTTGGGTTAAAAACAACCCAAATTGGGGTGCCGTACTCACGGCAGGTGTGCCGTGAAAAATTATCTAAACTTCATATCTCTATTATATTTCGTTATTATTATTTTAAATCGGAGGGTTTTTAGAAATAATTAACTAATAATAAGCATTAAAAAGAGCTTGTCAGTAAAACTTCGTAACGCCATTGGAGCTCCTCAAACTGTCAGCGAAACCTCATAACTTCACCCCGCCTCCATTCAGATGACGCGCCGCACACGGCCTGAAGGAGACAGATCTCCGCTTTTTCGCAATGCAAGGGTAAATAAATAAGTGATGTTTGAATAGTACAGCGTTTTCTTTATTCAAACTCTATGTCTGTAAACAACGTGATCTCATGATAATTCGTATATATTTTACGTAAAATGTGGTTCTATAAAACGTACATTTACTTACGTTTTTACAGGCACTAAAACGTACAATATAGACGTATTTCCAGCATCTAAA
>JAFVLL020021295.1:0-38051 GCA_021397915.2 Tor tambroides
AGGTTTAGCGCTAGCATATATAGACCGGGCTTAATCGTGGCAATCTGAGAGGGTTAACCTAATTTAGTAGCCTATAGAAGGTGCTGCGGTGGATTAGAGCCCACCTCGGTCACACCACCGGCCAATTAAAGCCTTAATTATCCCGTTAATTATGCAGACAGGAAGTATCAGCTGCCGCCCGATTGTGTTTGGCTCTCAGAGGACAGGGACCTAATGGCCGATGGTAGTCACCACAATGTCACACACACAAATACACACTAAGTGGTGAGACAATTTAATTTCTGAGAAGAACAAAGACAATGGGGATGTCAGTCTACATATTACAACAGTTGTAAGGCACACAAATACATGTATCTTTCATGAAGTAACATTTTTGGCTGTGTTTCATTTGCATTTGTTATCTGTGTGTGTAAGCCCCATTGCCTGCTGGGATACCACTGCCCAAAGGGATTCTGCGTTTATGTGTGTACCCCATTCTCTTATCTACTGAGGGAACCAGATATTGGTCCCCTATATGATGTCACAAAACTAATCCCTCAACACACACCTAATTACAAATGAGGCATGCCTGCCAGCATCAAGAATCTAATCACATTTCAAGCCAAGCGAGTAAATTCAGCTTTCTGCACTCTATTCCACACTTACACACACACACACACACACACACACCTGGCCTAAAGCTATAAAGATTGGGTCTGACTTCCAAGCAGCCAGGAGGTGTGTGAATGTATATATCAGAGTGTTAATGTATTCATGGAAATATGATGTTTGTTTTCATAAAAATACAAAACCATCTATAAAAGAATTAATTACCCCTTATTATATTAAAACAAAGTAAGATACACTACCAGTCAGAGGTTTATAATTATTAAGATCTTTAAAGAAGTCTCTTGTGCTCACATAGACGGCGTTTGTTTTAAATCCAAATTGTGAAATATTATTACAATTTAAAATAAAGTTTTAAAGTTTGCTTTATTAATATATTTGTAACTATATAAATATTTTTTATATTAAATACATTATACATAATTATATAGTAATATTTTACAGAATATAAATTATATTTTATAACATAATTATATAACTAATATAATTATAATGTGTGTGTGTGTGTGTGTGTGTTTCAAATGGAGACTTTCACTTAAATCTTTTTAGATTATTCTCCTAAGAAAAAGCCCCCTGTAATCTTAATGTCTTAAACTGTGCTGAGATTTCTCGAGATGCCACATGCTGCAATCAAGTCTGAGATCTTCTTCCAAAACCAAAGTATATGATTTCAAATAACCTTATTCATTTTATAGTTCAGTATTCATACTGCACATCAACAATTCTCTTTCTCTCTCTCTCTCTCTCTCTCTCTCTCTCTCTGCTGTACAACTGTAAGAGAAACATTTGAGACAAAATTGATACTTGAGTTATGAAAGAGCAACATTTGAGCAGTAATAATTTTCCACGGGGGAGTGAATGAAGAAAATGGGATTGTAAAAAGAAATAAAAAGAAAAAAAAAAGTGCAGAAAGGTGTGTAGTTCATGACCTGGTCAGGAATGTGGTCCGTCCTTTCCAGAATGCCTCAGGAACCCGAACACCCTGTCTGTCAATCAAAATATTGGGGTACTGTGGAGAGAAGGACTGTCTGGTTGTCTGATTACCGTTCCTGTGTTTGTGTGTGTGTGTGTGTGTGTGTGTGTGTTTGATGACATGCAGGACAGAGTTTGCATACATAACTACAGAAAATCCTTCTTATTTAGCAGATTCTCTTCCAGAAGCTCCTCCCCCCCAGTCAGAAAAGGGGCGGTGCTGCCGCTTGACACAGGAGCAAACAGCACTGACAGCTTCCTTTCTCGGGGTAAACACACCCCAAACCATTTACACACACACTCACACACACACCCCTGCCTCTCCTCAGGGTAAACATACCCTTATCTCTTACATGCAGGTCAGGGAGTCGAACACTCACACACACTCACACACACACACTTGTTCTGCTATCCTTGTGGGGACTCTCATAGGCGTAATGTTGTTCTGCTGTACAGACCGTATTTTCTATCGTCCTACACCAACCCTACACCTAAACCTACCCCTTACAGGAAAATTTTCTGCATTTTTACATTTTCAAAAATCCTCTCATTCTGTGTGATTTATAAGCTTGTTTACCCGTGGGGACCTCAATTTAGGTCCCCACCGTGACACAAGTCCCCATGAGGCTGTGTGTATTCAGGTCTAAGTCCCCACCAGGATAGAAAAAATAAGTACACACACACACACACACACACACACACACACTCTCTCTCTCTCTCTCCACTTGTCTCTATATTCAGTGTTTAAGAGCTCTTTTATGAGTGTGAGTGAGTGCTCAGAGTCATTTGGTCAACACAATTTTAACAACCCATCTCTCTCTGTCTCTGTGTGTGTCTTTGTTGTTTTTTCGGCCATTTTTTAAATGCATCCCATAAGTGTACTACATGGTGTAGTGATGGTAAAGGATGGTAATGCTATGATATATTAATATGGAGTGATTACCAAATTCATGTATAGCAGTGTACTTCAAAGAATACCATGGAACCATGTACAAAAACATAGTACACATCCAGCAAAAATTTGAAAGTAGTATAGTACATGTGTAAAAACCTAATAGTACCATAATACATGTTCAAAAGCATGGAGGCACCACGGTACATGTCCAAAATAAAAATAAAAAAAAATTGACAAAACCATGTCCAAATAAAACAAAGCAAATACCATGGTAAATTTTGCTACTTTTTAGTGTTTGGTCACCACTGCTGTGATTTCTCGGCTCCTTCTCTTTGATATGAACCTGTGTAGTTTGACCACACTATGTAGCTAGAGGCTTCACTAGGGCATGTGTGTGCATGAGTGTATGTGCATGCATGCACACTGTGTGTATGATACCACCGAGGGTGGGAATGTTATCTCAAGCACTGATCCATGAGTTTGTCGGAAAACAGAGTGGAAATGTGTGTGCGTTCAATTTGAGGTCTCACTTTCCAATAATAATGCCAAAAAAATGAGTCCTCAGTCCTCAGAAATACAATATAAGAAAATTTATTTAATAAAATTCTAAATGTATTAGGACATCACATAGACATGTAATATTAATCAAAAATCTGTAGTTGTGAACCTTCGTGTAAATAAAAGCATAGTGTGTGTGTGTGTGTGTGTGTGTGTGTGTGTACCTACTTAACCATATTTTGGGGACAAATTCGTAATCAAAAGTGAGGTAAACCTGACAAAATCTCCAAAAACCTCCCTTTGGGGACGTCCTCGTTTGTAAACGGGTTTAAAATAAACTAAACAAAGTTTTTTTGAAATTGTAAAAATGCAGAAAGTTTCCTGTAAGGGGTAGGTTAGTAGGTTGGTGTAGGCAGGAAGCAATACGGTTTGTACAGTATAAAAACCATTACGCCTATGAGAGTCCCCATTTGGATAGCTAAGTAAACGTGTGTGTGTGTGTGTGTGTGTGTGTGTAGACAGATAGATAGATAGATAGATAGATAGATAGATAGATAGATAGATAGATAGATAGATATGACAAACTTCTTTCACACCTGGATAAAATCATGCATTATAAAATGTATTTTTCTATGGCAATTTATTCTGACAAGAGGTATGTCATGTTTTTTTTATGCTAGTTTAAACATTAAATACAGACAGTAACTGTGTTTATGTGTGTTTAGTATTTCAGCTTGCACAAAGCCGCACCTATTATACAGAAGGTAAATATGACACTGAATAACATTATATTAATTCTAACCAAGCACAAAACCCGAGCACACAATATACCAAAGAACAATAACAAACAGAGAGGGCCCTGCCCTGTAAACTTACAGAAGACAGGTCAAAGCAAGTTACCTTTCATGGTGAACTCTTTAATGCAGTTATAAAGTGAAGTCTGCAATTATTTATTCTTTTTTTTTTTTTTGGAATGATGTGCACTGCTAATACAAATAATAAAAAATCGGCATTAAGAAACTACATTTTGATTTAATTTGTGTTGAACACATTTCACCATTTTTAATCTATTCCACTCTTCAAAATGTTAGTAAAAATGCCAAAATGGCACAGTATATATCCATACCACCCTAAAATTCATAGACTCCCCAAACTGTGTTGAAATGGAGAAACCAATAAATGCACACACAAGTGAACTACACACAATGCGTACTGAAAGCTGGACATGAATAATAATTCAGAAAATAAACCACCTAATCTGGACCACTCTACTGTCTCAGGATTAGCCCAGTGAAGTGTGTGTGTGTATGAGAGAGAGAGGTCGGGTCAGGCTCACACACTCTGCCCTGAAGACCCTGCCATGAAATGAAATCCCTTTAATCTGTCATCACCTGCGGAGAGGTGTGGAGTGGAACGTGCAATATCTTCTTCTCTGTGTTTGTGTGCATGTGTGTGTGTGCGTGTGTGCGTGTGTGTGTGTGTGTGTGTGTGTGTGTGTGTGTGTGCGCACATTTACCGTTTTTATTACTGATAGTTATTTAGTATAACCAGCAATACAGGTCTGCAAAGCAACACGAGATTATAACTGAAGGTTTTTAAGTAGTTGATAGTTTGCCCTAAATTGTGTTTTTGTGTCAAAGGCCATTGTTGAGAATCTATCATATTGTGTAGCATAATTTGTCTAAAATCCTCCACCCAACCCCTATTCCTGTGTTTAATGTTATAACAACTCAAAGAAAGAAAAAGAAGGACACAAAGGACACACACACACACAGTGAATCAATAGCAGACTTTTTGTTTTATGTAGGCATACACATGCGTCACTTTCTGTTTGAATATGTGGGCATTTTTGACTTTGAGGTGGTCCATTTGGCTTAAACAATGCACCACCTCCGCTATTTGTCCTAGTTCACTTCATTATCATACCACATATCTGGTGTGAATTGTTTGATGCTTTACATCATGATGCAAAAATAATATTCTTGTACCTAAAGAAGTTTACCCTGCTATTCTTTACTTCCATGTGAAAAGTGTCTGTGTCAGATGCACAAGTAGATATTTTGAAGACTACCATGCAGCTGTTTTCCATACAACTCTCAGAAAAAAAAGGTACAAAAGTTGTCACTGGGGTGGTACCCTATTAAAGGGTACATTTTTGTACCTTATTTATTCCTAAAGGGTGCATATTAGTACCTTTTGAAAGGGTACCGTCCCAGTGGCAGCTTTTGTTCCTTTTTTCTGAGAATGTAGCATGATGTATCGATGTACCAGAGAATTGTCGTTGTCTGCAAAAGAACTGCATGAAGTAATTTCTCCATTTGTGTTTTCTTGGAAAACATACATTAACAGCATACGAGTTGGGAACAACGAGAGGGTGAGAAAATTGCTTTTTTTTATTTTAAAGTTTTCATTTTCAAGCACCGCCTTCAGGATCTCATGTGCATTTCACAAGATGCCTCTTAACTCTGTTTACCACTAGGATAAAAAAAACAGCGGCTTGAACAAACGCGATTGGCCCACTGAATCAAAAACAAACGCCTTAAATAGGATTCCGAAATCGAATCAAGCCGAAATTTTTTGAATTAATTCAAAGATGTTGAATATAAAGTGATAAACCACACAGAATGAGGGGGAAGAAGAGACTGAACAGAAACAGAATTTCAGAGAGAAAAGAGCCATGTTCTTTGGCGACACAGCATGCCCGCAGTTTCCTGTGAGTGAGAGGAAAGGAGACGTGTGGGGGCGAAATACTAGGTGAAACAGCGTGTGAAGTGACACCACTGCTACTGTCTTCCTCCGAAAGACAGAAAGAGAAAGGTAGGCTCATCCTGTCTTGAGTAGTGAGGTTAAATTGTGTTGATATGTGGGTGGGTTTATTCTGCCATCCTGTCAAAGGTGATGTCAGATCTGGCTGAGTGGGCGCAATAACTGTGGTGAACAGCCAAAAACACAGGCATACAAACACAGGTAGGCACACAGTTACATGATCCGCACTCAATGGTGTACACATTGTACACAGACCGCTGTTGATATTTAAAACACACTAAATAATGTTGAAAAAGTAATGGCTTGAGGTTGTTGTGTTTCAAGATTAGTTTCAAGAATTACATTCAGTTTACTTATTTTACTGCCCTTTATTAGCATAAGAGATTTGCTTGAGAGCTCAGTTACATTTACATTTAGATTTGTCTCAGATGTCTCTTCTAACATTCCTTACTATAGACAAAGAAAAAAATTTGACAGAGCAAGAGTATAAATATTTACAGAGTTTAGACTCAAATCTACTCAAGATTTGGAACAGCTTTATTCAGCCTAATCTCAAGAGAAAAGTAACTATTTCAGGAGGTAGCATTTTTGTATGAATTCAATATACAATATACAGATAAAACCAAAAAACAGCTAGACCATGGTAACCACAAATTAACCATGGTTTTGCTACACTAACCATAAACATGGAATTAGTAGTAAAACTGTGGTTATACAAATAGTAATCTATATGCCAAAAACCATGGTTACTACACTTTTACTAAAATAAAACCATGGTTCATTTTCATAAGGGTTCTTACAGAAACACATAGCATAGCATAAAGTTTCGCCGCAAACCTAACTGTCAGGGAGTAGAAGGCAGATCATATGAAAACGTACAAATGAGATCAATTCATCGAAATGAAATATAGTTAGAAATTTCCATGAGAATATTCTCAATATTCTCTTATCTTCACGAGTTTAGCATTGCTAAGCTAAATATGCTTCAGCAGAGCTACAAGTAAAAACTGTAGCGTAGACGATAAATCAGTTTTAAAAAATCATAACTGACAACTCAAGTCAATTTATCTGTAAAAAGAAATAGCTACGATATTCTTATCTTGGCAAACAGAGCTAATTAGCGGTTTAAGAAAGCCTAGCATAGAGGCTTGAACTGTGGCCAAAACTTTAGCTGCAGTTATTAGCCTTTTAATGATCTTTAACCCGTATTTATGATTAGACACCCTTGTATTTCAAATAACTGTAAATAATGCTGTGAATGTGCGCTCTGTAGGTGTAAAATCAAATGGATGGGAAGGCAAGGGTGCAGTGGAGCAATATATGGCACGGAAAGATTGTCAGGCATGAAATTGAACATCAAGCTCCTCTTAAAATTGTCAAAATGGCTATTTTGTACCACGTCTTTGTATTAAAGAGCCGCTCATCTCAGTTTGAAAGATCTCTACAGGTTATGTTTACAGTTGGCAGAGTTGCAATTCTTTTCCGTAAGCTATTAATAGGTGTGGTTAAGTGTGTTTGCTGCTGGTGTGTGGGATCTCTTTAACTCAACTTGTCGTCTACAGAATCACAGATATTAACATTAAGAAGAGTTTCTTTTAAATATAACAGGTTGCGATAGCTAGATCTATCTTTTCACTTCATCCATCTATTCAAAGAGTTAGTTTAAAGCCATTATTATGCTGAGTCTGCTTTCACCATCAACAGTCAGTTTATGTAAAACAGATCACTGGCAATTCTGAAACGCAGTTCAGCTATCATCAGCTATGTGTCACTCTCTCTGTTATCATTCTGTCGAATTAATGTGTAAAAGCCAGTGTATCATCTATCACAGTGTGTCATTTATCAACATTACTGGTAAGTTCACCTTGTTCTTTTGGAAATAGGCGTGACCAAAACATACAATAACATCATTTTATATAAACATAGTTCTTTTGAGTTGGGGTTACTTTTTCTGTAGTCATATAGTTAGCTTTATGCATATAAAAATAACTATACAGTACATCCTCATTTAGATAGTTTTACAGTTAAAGCCACAGGAAAAGGTGGTCAGCTAGTTCTAGCAAACATGTGAAAATGGACAGTGTTGATGGTAAGAGGCCCTTAACACCTTAAGGGGCCTACGTGCTCACCTACATATACACAAAAACCCTCAGCGTCTCCTGCTGCGAACAATTCTTCTACTGTATTACCTCAAATCACCATTGGTTTTATTGCATTTTGACCTTAATTCGCTCATTTTTCTAGTAAATGCAACACAAAGTCAATCGTGCATGAGTTCATAGCATATAGTACAACATGACAGGTGATTACAAAGCAAACAAATAGATTTTTAGCCACACAGACCACAATGGTATTAGCATTAGAGTAAAAAAGTGAAAAGGTCACAGCCTAGAGCGAGACTTCTGGGAACACACAAAGTGCACAAGCGAACTCCAGAACTGGCTTGCCTCGGGTGGTGCGTACGTGTTGAAGCAGCGGGACCGAGTGTCATTCTGACAGCACTTTCACAATACTTCACTATGAAGTGGCAGCAGAGCGTGGCGTACACACGCACTCGCACACACACTTTTGAGGTAGTTATGTGTGTTAGTAATAGCAATTACTCTGTTAGCATGTTAGCTAACAAAAGTAGGCCAACGACATTCACTACATTATTTGATTATCACTGTAATCTGTCTGCTTGACTAGTGTTACAATCTTTTCCATCTAACACTGATGTTTATGATAATCAGTGATCAGATAAGAGGTGATTGGCTGTGGCCGCAGCGCTGCTAATTTCACACGCCCAACCCAGTGGTAGGAAATACTAATGCTGTTTTTACCACAGAAATTTGCTCTTAGCTGGTTGGAATTCACTCACATACCGTTTTACCAGTATTGGGCTAGTTACTCAAAGAATGTAATATATTACTCATTACTAGTTACTCCTTTCAAAAGTAATATTACTTTACTTATTACTTTCTAGCAACAGTAATTAGTTACACTACTAGTTACATTACTTTTTCTTCACGCCCCACAGAAGTTGTAACTGAGTAACATTCTAGACGAATTTTAATGCGGAAGATACAAACAACATATTTCTTCTTCATTTGACCAAAATCCACATTGGATCGCAGTCAGAAGTTATTACAAACACTCAATAGTGATTGATAGTGACATTCAAGTAGAAGTGTTGTATTAATCTCATTAATTGTCATGTGTAGCTTGAAGCTAATAGGAATTTCTCCATTACCCATATATGATTATATTTCATTATGTATTTTATCAAATCCCGTAAGTTTGTAAGAAACTGTCGTGAAAATTATGAAAATAAATAGGATTTATTTGATTGTTGGATTTTAAATCAGCGGGGTTGAGGCATCAAAAGTAACTAAGAAACTAAGCTGTTTTATGGATGATAACTGTGATATTATTACTGAAATCTTATTAGTTACTGCAAAAAGTAATAATATTACAGTAACTAAGTTAGTAACTAGTTACTGCCCAACACTGTGTTTTACGAACTAAAACAACAATCTAAAACCACTCTAACTAAAACTAACAAACAAATAACTCAATGTTGTAACGCTAGCATGTGTGTGCGCTAGCCTAGCAGCAGGACTAAAATAGCAAACAGCCCGTGAGTGGAAAGTACATTTGAGTTGAACATCACCTGTCTTTTTCTCTCTCACACACAGCTTAAGGTGTAGTTGGTACATTAATGCACACACACAAACACACTTCATGAGGGTTGTGCTGAGAGTGTATTTTCCCATCGTCCAAGCACTGCTAGTGTTTAGAGTGTAAACAAGTGTGTGTGAGAAAATCACCACAGGGCTTTAGCTTTGCATTCTTAGGGGAAAAAGACATGCTGGTACACACGCACACACGCATTTTGAGTTAAAAGGAACCATCTTTATATGTGTACTTGTGTGTCCCCATTTGGTGGAGCCAGCCTAGATTGAGCAAGTTAGTTACTAACTATCCAAAGACTACTCTGGGGTAAATTATATTTCATTAGGGTAATTACATAAGTGCCCTACACTCTCTGAAGCTCATTAAGATGTGTGTGTTTGATAAACATGTTCTCTGCCTTGCCAACTTCATAAAGGCCTATACTAATGGGAAACAGGACAGCAGTAGCATGCCTTCAACCAATAAAATATCCATCAGTCATTATGACATCACAATTACCCTTCAGATAATTAGACAAACTGTCCATACACAATAGTTAAGAACATCAATAGCAATTCACTCAGGCCAAAATTACCCAAATTTAAACACGGCACTCTTAGATCAGTGAGTGGGTCAATCATGCATGTGTGAGGTTGTATGTATTTCTGACTGCATTGTTGATTCCTAAATATAGATACTTATTATACAGTATAAACGTAAATCTTAATTTAGCTGGGTGAAAAGATCTTTGATACAAACTGGACTTTCAAAGGGATAGTTCACCTAAAAATGAAAATTCTGTCATCATTTACTCACCCTCATGTCGTTCCAAACCTGTATGAGATTCTTACTTATGTTGAACATAAAAGAAGATATTCTGAAGAATGCTGGTAATCAAACAGTTGATGTCCATAGTATTTCTTTCCCTACTATGGAAATCAATGGGGAGCAACAACTGTTTGGTTCTTCAAAATTCCTCGAAATATCTTCTTTTGTGTTCAACATATGAAAGAAACTTAAGTAAATGATGAAAAAAAAAAATAATTGGGGGCTGAACTATTCCTCAAATCCAGTTTCATTAATCATTAGTTTCATCCAGTCAGTCAATATCTGTCAGTTTAAGAATGGCATAAAGTATTTTATTCCCTTGTAATATGTGTGATATATTGAAAAGCTCAATAAATGTAATAAAAGAAAAATCTTACTTTAGATCCACAAATTCCATATGGAGAAATTTCAGTAGGGCTCAATATAAAGATCTCAAATAACATCTATTGGAGGAAAAATGGCAAATACACTGGGGGGGGGGGGACTTAATTTTTTTTAAAAATTTAATTTTTCTTCATAAATGCAATTTCTAACTTATGTTTTTGTGTGTGCTGAAATACTGTGCAATATTCAATATATATATATATATATATATATATATAATAATCCACCTGCATTTCCATATCACACCTGCTACTTTCTCTTTCGTGATGGAAAGCAAATTGAGACATTATCCCTTCCTTATATGTCATTTGCCACAATCATGTGCCAACCGTCATATAATACGCCTCGAGTCATTCTTGAACAGGAAGGGCCAGACTGATGACTACATGAGGTAGTATGGCAATTGCGCTAAGTATTGTTTGGACGGCTAGCTGGATCATTACAACACAGGAAGGCACCAGGAAGCCCTGACTCTCTCATTCCAGGAGCTTGTTTGATAATGGGCTAACAAACGTGAGGAAAAGTACCACGTTTCTTAGAAAGGTCCGAACTTCTGAACACACACATACACATACACACAATAGTTTAATGGACGGATGTCATGTTTAGATTAGCCACATTACAGCAACTCAATACACACATTTTGAGCATTAAAATGTCCCTCATTAGTTTTATCTGATGAATCTTTTTTCCCAAGCTCAGTCCATTTGGGTGATAAGTAATATTATCACAGAGAGCTCCACACCCATCACACTAAAAGCAATCTGACAAGAAATTTAGTAAAATACCTCAGTAGGCAAAGGAAATGCGTCTGAGTCAAATGGAGGAGGAAACAGTAGGAATGTGTTCTCAATGAAAACATATTATGCTGCCAATATGCTCCATTTTGAATAAGTTTAGAATTCAAAGAGTAGAAAACATGATTTAAATGAATGTTCCCACAAAAATGAAAATTCTGTCATTATTTACTCGCCCTCATGTTGAATGTTCATCCTGCTATTTTCCATTCAACAAAAGCAAATAGTGTCCAGTGTTTGTCGAAATGCAAAAAATAATAATAATAATAAAATAAATAAATAAAAATAATATTTAAATTAAAATCCATTTTAAAAAATCCATTAAATAAAATGTATTTTGCTATATTGACAAGTTGACTATACTGTCCCATTTATTACATGGCTTCTCGAGTAAATAAATCAATGGACATTACTTATTTTAGTTTAAATTAAGTTATTCTATCATTTTACCTATATATATATATATATATATATATATACACACACAAAAGTAATGACCACTACAGCATACAAAACAACCAGCATAGCAACAAGACAAATGCTGAATTCCTCTGAAGTCATTTTCCATTTTATTTGACATTTGAGTTTGTTCTGCACACAAAGCCATTGTGCGGTTTCAGAAGAAATGGAATATACTGCACAAGACATATGGGCTACTTCTATGGTGCTTTTTTGTCCAGTTTTTTTGAGCTTGACAGCCACTGATCATGTTTTAGTTGTATGGGGGGGGGGGGGGGTGTTAAATAAATATCTAATTTGGTGTTTGACAGAAGAAAGTTATACAGGTTTTGAATGATGAGTAGTAAATGATGACAAATATTTAATTTTGGGGTGAACTATCCCTTTAAATGATTTGGAGTGTATTGTGATACAAGCATTCCAACGCTATCTCACGGCAGTTTGTACATATTTTACGAGGTGGCTAATTCGTACGACCTCACTCGTACGATTTTGTACGATTTGTCTAAACTCCAGTGATGGGTAGGTTTAGCGGCGGGGTTTGGTGTAGTTCATTCGTACAAATTCATACGAATTGGCAACTCGTAAAATACGTACGATATAGCAAAAATTGTATGAATTTGAACGAGTGAGGTCGTACGAATTCGTACGAATTAGCCACCTCGTAAAATATGTACGAATTGCCGTGAGATCAGGCTGAGCATTCACGTAAGGCACAACATATGCATATAGTGCACACAGATTCTTTACCGATTTAGACGGCAACAAATTCTCCTCATAGTAACGCATGCAGCCTGATAACAGCATAATGATTTGTTTCAACTGTTTTCAAGAGCTCAACTGCCTTAAAAGCTGATGAGTGACTGAGAGGAATGAGAGAGGAAACACTGCAAACTGGAAAATCGAGTTGTGGTGCCAGAAGTTTGCATAACACCAACCCCTTCAAAAAAATGAAGAGGGAGAATTTCTCTGACTCTATCACACCTGCCGATCAATTACAGTCTAGTAATTCCAGCGTGTTACAGCTTTTTAATAGCTGAGCAAAGATGAGTTTATCTACTCGCCGCCCAGGCATTTGCTTCAGGATATAGAAACAGGAGTAAAGCTATAGCATAGAGACAGAGAGTATTAATGAAGTATGGAACAGCCTGTAGACTGCAAACACACACAAGTTTACTTATATAGTATTCAAAATGAGGACACTCCCATAGACTTTTAATGCTTATTTTAAAAAAGCTTATTCCGACACCTTCAACATTTCTCACGTTATCACAGTTTATTCTATAGTTTAGAAAATGGTAATAAAATATGACAAGAACTCAAGAGTTAAACCGTGTCAGAACAAATTCATCTTGCTAATGTCAGATTACTTTGATAGAAAGTTATGTAACAAAACATGGTCAGGTCAAAGGGTCAAAGCACATTTTTGGTCCCAAATTTTTATCAATTTTACTGGTAGTTCACTGTATGAAGAATTTTTGGGTATAATATGTCACAGTTTATTTTGCTATCCTCACTTACATAAATTAACTATACTGTCCTGCACCAACTAGTAAAAAAAATAGCAAAAATTCTATAATGTCTGAATGATATTTGGTTTGAATGTACACACCAACTGGTTTCTGTCAGGTCATTTAACACAGTTGGGATCATATTTTCTTATACCTTGCACCTTCTTATACCTTTCTTATACCTTTTGTTCAATGTTTTCGAGGATGAGGGTTTGTCTAAGTTGGCATCTGCCTGATTTGACAAACCTCTACAAGAAACAAATTCATCTGCGCTAAAATAACACAGTTTGATTGGACGCATGACCTGTGACATCAAAAAAAATGTATAGAATATGAATGTACTTATTTTCCCTGTTGCCTCTATCTTTAAAACTAAATTATTATTATTAAATATAAGTTTTAAGGGTAAAGACAACAGGAGAAATAAATAAAATACATACTCTATTTTATATTTTTATTCATTCATGTATGTATTTTATTTCCCTGTTGTCTCTATGCCTAAAACTAATAATAACTAAAAATAAAACAATATTTCTCTCTCATTATGAATAGTGTTTACATTTGAGGACATTAGAGAAGTGTCAATGATGGTCTGTCAGTGTACAGTCAACAAAAGACAGGACAAACATTGACATATGATTAGTATCAAGAACTATTTACAGTACTGTGGAAAACTTCTGAGCACTAACGAGAATTTCTAATGAAATTCTTTACTGAAAAGATAACTTGATTAGGTAATTAAGGATGATCCCGTGTTATAGTTACATTTTTGTATTTACATTAGTTTTATTTTATTATTTAATTGATATTGTGTATCTTACTTGCTTAATAACTTTGCAGAAAGTCCCATACAAAGCAACCATGTATTTGCATAAGTAATCCATTTTGATTTGCATATTCTTTCATTTTATTTTGATGTTTTTAGTTGAGCAGGGTGACACTACACCGGAGCGTTCTGGGTTTGACACCTAAATGTGTGAATGTTAGGGTTTGTATATTTGATTGCATGGTTTAATATGTGATGCTCTGGGGTGAACCGTTAAATGTAGGTGCTGGATGAGGGTGTGCATGTGGTTTAGATATCTAAAGGCTTCCAGAGAGGGTCTCAAACCCACCAAAAGTGTGTGAGAGTTTGCGTAGTGAAGTGTGTAAACTGAACCCCTTTGTTGGGGTTTCTGTCAAACCATATACCTGCTCTTTATACACTAACACCGACTGAGATGGGCCTATTCTACACTCACACTCCTACACACACACAGTCACTGTTATTGAAAAGGCACATGCGTTATTTGACAGCTGTTTGTTCACGATGCATAGAACTAAGTTGTAAATTATCACTGTACACTCTGTCTAGATGGTCACATATTTCACATATTTTGTCGGTCAAGGTCAACACATATTTGGAGTCCCTGTAACACACACCAGTCACACACAGATGATTTCACACAATGATAGATTAACCTTTGAACTCTACAAATCCTTTAGCACGCTCAAGTTCAATAAGGCAGTTAATGGTATGTATTTACGATCAGTATGCGGAAATGACATGTTGCTTAACTCTGCACTGTAAAAAATGTTTTGTGAGGTGATCTAAGAAAATGTGTGGCATGTGTTAACATCTACCACTCAAAAGTTTGAGATCAACAAGATTTTTGATGTTTTTAAAGAAGCCTCTTATGCTCATCAAAGCTGCATTTGTTTATTCAAAATATACAGTAATTATAGAAATACTGTGAAACAATTAGGCTACAATTTAAATTAACGGTTATCTATTTTAATATACTTTAATATATATTTATTATCATAAGCATCACAATGGTTTCCCAAATTGATTTTAAAAAAAAAAATCTGGATTTTAGAATGATTTCTGAAGGATCATGTGACATTGAAGCCTGAAGTAATGATGCTGAACTTTCAGGCTTGCCACCACAGGAATAAATTGTAAAGTATATTAAAATAGAAAACAGTTATTTTCAACCCAAGCTCATTCGAAATACATGCCTCTAAATACGTTTCTGCAACACCGTTATTATGTACCTTACTGCACGTTTCGCAGCAGTTTCAAAGTGAAACGTCCAGTGAGTGGCGCTAAAACGTGGGTAATACGTGACGCTGGCACGTTTTTGTTACGTTGATATAGGCACGTATTGCTGTGTTTTTATTACCTTGCTTCAGGTACGTATTCTGGTGGTTCACAATTCAAATATCCAATGAGTGTCGCTAAAATGTAATGCTCTATCATGTTGGAAATATCCCCTACATCAAACCCAACCCTAAACCTACCTGATAGTGTTAACAAATGCAAAAGTGATAAAAATGCATTTGTTGATGCAGCCGTGCTATTATGTGGATTTGAGCTGTTTTGTTGAACCATTGTTTCACAGAGTTCGTACCGGAGGTCTTCATTATTTAAGTGCAACGCCGTATCGCATGAGCTTCCAAGCAAACCTACTCAGTTAGAAAACTCATGCATATTACACAGTATACGTGACGACACGTGAATTATCAGTTTACACATCTCGGAGCATGTTAAAATTGTTTTGAATTCATAACATAATATTCCTCAAGTAATTAGGCTATGTGAAAATTAGGCTTTATTAATTGAAACTGTGGACCTGCAAATCATACTGTCAGTCCTCTGTCATGTGTGTCTTGTGTTCCCGCCTCTTGTTTCCATATTTGGTTTGTTTCCTGTCCTTGTTAAGTGTGATTATCAGTTAATTTTTGTCCAGCTGTGTTTGTCTAATTATCTACACCGTAAAAAAAATTCCGTAAAATTTACGGTAAAAAACTGGCAGCTGTGGTTGCCGGAATTCTACCGTAAAAAATATGGTAACAACGTTTTAGGTTTTACGGTTTTAACTTAAATTTACAGTTAAATACCGTAATTTCTTTAACTGATATAATGTTAATATACCAACCTATTAAAGTACTGAAATCTGTTTTGTACCTTTGAAATACACTGATAACCACCAAATGCAGGTGGTGATGAGAAAATCACACGATGAACCAAAGCCCATCACAAGCAGCTTTTAAATAATAGCATGTATAGAAGGTGCACAGTGTCATTCACACAAGCACTAAACACCATCATGGTGAGACTCATTAAACTGAAATATGCTATAAACATTAATTTAACAACATTAGATGTAACATACCCTAATAAACATAACTGATGAGAAAAAACTAAGAAGAAACATAGTTATTTCAAAGAAAAAATGTCAAATTCAAACAGAATTTGTAATGCAACGCAGGGAATTCTAGGAACGTCCGTTTACGGTTTTTCCCTGTAAATTTTACAGGAACTTACTGTTAACCATTTAACAGGTTTTTACTGTGGCATTTTCACAGTTTTTTACCATTAAAATCATGATAATTTTTTACAGTGTATGATTATTCTGTGTATTTATAGTCCTGTCTGTTCAGTTTGAACTTGTCTGGTCTACTCGTTACTCCCCAGTGTTCCTGTTTGCGTCAGCCTTGCCTTGTCTTGTCTTGCCCTGTCTTGCCCTGATGTCTTCATTAAAGACTTTTGATTTGAGTTTACTCCTTGTCTCCGTGTTCCTCGTTCCTCCCTGCTGTGTGCACCGTGACACATACTTTGTGTGAAAAGGAATAAAAGCTGTCTGCGTTTTACTGCCTCTAGTGTTCATTTCAACTAGAAACTGTAGTGATTCGTGTATAGGTACAATTTTTTGAGTTTCGCAGAAATGTAGGTCGCAGAAATGAGCCTATGTTAGTTATTTTAAATTATATTATTTCACAAGTATTTTTTATTGAATAAATTCAACCTTGATGAACATAAGAGACTTCATTCAAAAACAAAATCTTATTGATCCCAAACGTTTAATCTGTGTAATTCAAATCAAAATGATTATTTAATATAATTGAATCCACTTTTGTTATGTTAGGTTATGCAAACAATTTTTATGCAATAAATTAGCATGCATAAAATGTACATTTGTATAGATACCTATGCATACAATATTAATGCAATGAATATATTTAATTGTTTAATTATTTTTATTTATTATTTATTTTATTTTTATTTTTTTCTATTTAAATCAAAATACTACAGAGCCCTTTAAGGGACACTGTGGTGGGAAAAATTCGGGGTGAGTGGAAAAAATTCAGGGTGGGAGGAAAAAATACTTTTCAAATGTTTTGCGTTCTCTCGCAAAGATATTTGCGTTCCCTCGCAAAACTTTTGCATTCTCTCGCAAAGATATTTGCATTCCCTCGCAATACTTTTGCATTCTCTCACATAGATATTTGCATTCCCTCGCAAAACTTTTGCGTTCTCTTGCAAAGATATTTGCATTCCCTCGCAATACTTTTGTGTTCTCTCACAAAGATATTTGTGTTCCCTCGCAAAACTTTTGCGTTCTCTCGCAAAGATATTTGCGTTCTCTCGCAAAACCAGTTGAGTTCAGACAAACTCTTCCTGTTTACTTTACAGCAAAAGTTTTTCGAGGGAACGCAAAAGTTTTGCGAGAGAAGGCAAAACATTTGAAAAATACTTTTTCCTCCCACCCCAAATTTTTTCCACTCACCCCGAATTTTTCCCACCACAATGTCCCTAAAAGGGCTCCGTAAAATACTAATATTATGTGTTTGTTGAATTATTAATTTAATAATTTTTGTATTAACTTTATTAATTTATAAAATACACTTTTGAATTACTTGTATGCAATGTTAAAAGAAGGAAAATGTACAGTTGCTCAGGTTTACTAAGTTATATTCAGTAATAGTCTAGATTCGAATAAAACTACATTGTCACAGTGTTTTTATATCTTACAAAAAAACTGAATACCATTAAGAATGAGATAATACTGCTACAAATACATTTGTTGCCTAATTAAAAAAAGGGCTAAAATGATTCCCTTCTACATTGCACAAATTCTGCATATCATTACACAAACTGGACCCATTCTTCAGAAGTTATTGAAGTCAGATATAAATGACTGTTGGATCTACAAAAAGAAGTGACAGAGAAAGAATGTAGTAAAGTTTGGCCTAAGGGACGAAGAGTACCTCAGGGAGAAACGGCTAAATACCTTCCCTTTGAAAGAACTTCTAGTTTTTGGTCTTCACAAGGACCACCTTTGATTTCCAAAGTTCAAAACCCTATGGGCTTCACAAACAATACACACATACAACTACACCCAAGAGAAAAACACACAAAAACCCATACCCCCTCTCTCATTTGAAAGGGGTACATGGCCCCCTCCAGGCAGGCTCTATTCATCCAGCATGTCTCTGCCTCATTAGGGCTATTAGCATGGGTGAGACGAGGCGGGGTAATTTATCTAATCCTGCTGTGAGGACACAGACACATGGAAGGAGACAGATCCAGGCCTCACACAGGTCACAACACCTCTGTGGTCTTGTTAAACCAAGATTTATTACCATAGCCAGAATTATGGCACACGCAAACTTCAATGTCAACATACTAAGTCAACTGTGTTGGATGTAAAGGGCTGCTGGCGCACTAAAGCTGCCATTTTGATTGACATGCTGGTTAGTAACAGCAAACTAATTAATATCTTTGTGTACAGGACAGACAGAAAAAAGGGATATGAAAGAGGTGTTAGAGTGAATCTACAAAAATACACCATTCTGAGAGCATTTAGCATGAGACTAATGTTAATCTTGTCTGCAGGTGTGTTTTCGCTATGTTTGTGAAGTGCAGATGTATATTTCTATACATGCTAAATCAATGTACAAACTATTTTTATAGTTTATAGGTAGACGTTATATCAGTACTGCAGGTGAAAGTTCCAATATAATCCTATTTGAACTGAAAATTTCTGTAAATTGTACAATTTACAGTTTTTACATGGGACTGGTTTTGTATGTCTCAGTGTCAATGTAGAAACAGTTTCTAAAACTAACTGTATAAATTATAGGGGGAGCTGAGTAATTAAGGTCTAAACCCCTCAAAAGAAGAAAAGGTTTGACGGTCTTAACGGTGTTCAACAGCATTGTCAAACACTACTTCAGTAATGAAAGATTAGCCTGACAAAATGTAAGTATTGTCATTATTTATCATGTTTTTAAAGATTTACACATCACATATATGCAAATAAACACATTTGTGTTTTGTTTGAAGTTAGCTTAATCTGCTAACGGTGCCATTAATTTAATTTAATTTAATTTAAGTATAATTTACATTAATGGATTTTAATGAGTTTAAAATATTTATTAATTACTATTTGTTTAAAATATTAATTAAGGGTTTGTTTTAAAAAGGATTTCATTTTAAAAAGTTTAATGTTTTATTTTTTAAAGTATTCATTAAAGATTTATTGTGTAAAATATTTTTGAATGATTTGCTGCACAAAATATTCATTACATTTTTTGTTTAAAATATTTTTATGATTTATTGTTTTAAACGTTTAAAGGTTTGTTTGTTTGTTTGTTTGTTTGAAGAGCTATCATTTAAATTATTCATTAATGATTTAAAATATGTATTTCTTTGTTTATTTGTTTGCGCCAGATCAGGTAAAAACAGATCTCATTGTACATTTATTATCCACATACCTATAAATGATTTTAAAAATTCCCAGAATTCAACAGGTCTCTCTTAATGCTAATATCTTGGACTAGAACGCCACACACATGCTTCCTAATTAGAGATCTCATTCCCTCCATGTACCATACACACACTCTCACACACACACACCCCGTCACGCTGTAAAATAACTAATCAGAACATGAGCAAAAGCAATGAGTGAAATGGAAAGACACACACTCCCACAAAGCTATAAACACACCGGTTATTAGGTCTTTAAGGTCATAATTAGAAGCAAACCGCTAGGCAGGTTTTGGGCTGTAAACACAACCCAGAACAAATTGGACGGGGTAATCGGGGGGAGTTACGCCCACCAGAACAGATGGAGAGGAAGGCCCCGCCGTCCCACAGGGGTCTCAGCTGGCAGCCATAGGAACGCTAGACACATATGCACCAGTTTAGCCTTTTTAGCAATGAAAAGAGGGAAGCTGTCATTCGTTTGATATTAGCCTGACCCTATTACACCAGTTTAAAAGACAGCACTCTCCAGGGACAAACCGATGCCTATAACAGCAATCAAACGGATGGCTGAACGAAGAGGAGAACAGGAAACGAGCGATGGAAGGGGATGGGAATCAATCTCAGACTGATTTCACATGCTTCAAGTTTGTTGTCAATGCTGTATTTAGCATTCAAATGAGGGAGCGCTGAATAAACGCTAGCGACGTCGCAGGTCAATGTAGGGTGACTGAAGCACATTATAACTTTCTACACAAGGATATCTTTCACCTCAACGCTACAAAACTAGCAAGAGTGATTTTATGCTCGACTTTGGGTTCGAATTTTATGCTAAACCTGTAGCAACGTACACAATGAGCCAAACACACACTTCAGTCACACCTTATAAAGGTATTAGCATCATTTTTGGAGGGAAACTGTATGTTTTACTTTAATCTGATGTTTTGAAAGGATTGGAACATAACGCTTTAGCGTGCTAGCTAGCATACGTTTACACTCAGAAGCTTGAGCGTTATTAGCGTGTTAATTTAATGTTGCGCTTCTGAAAGACAGGGTGGAGAGGTCAAAGAGAAACACTGAGGCGGTACTATACAACCACCACACACAATACACTCACTTAACAGCCCAGTTAACATCCCACTGACCCGCCTCTACACACACACACACACTGTCTCCTGCTCTGACTGGTTGTGATTAGCACTATGATGCTGCATAATGCTGTAATCGAGCTTGTATTGGTCTCAGGAGAGACCCCCGAGAGTGCTGGGAACTGGGACCACCCTCTGGTTCTCCTGAGAACCTGAACACACATACACATACACGGCTGTAATGATGAGCTATAATCACCTATCGCTGCTAGCACAGAAGAGCTGGTGATAAACTAATGTGCGATATTGAGATAAAGAGATAAGAGAGGGGCGGAGAGAAGGAAAATGGGAAAAGAAAGAGTGATGGATAAAAGCGGGACAATGGCATGGGAAGATCTCCACCAGAAGGATTCCATGCTGGGAAAAGATGAATATTGACATGGACATGAAAATAAACCTGTGAAAATTAATGCCACATGAAATTAATTACGAGCCAACATAAATAAAACATAACTAAAAACATACAAAAAAAAGAAATTAAATAAATAAAAACTACATTAAATAATAAAAGTAATTACTTTTATTTAAAAATGTTTTCAAATATATTAATTCTCTTTATTCTGTGAACCTAAATAATGTCATGTACTAAATAATGTATTAAATACTGTAACGTAGATTTGATATCTGCATATTACATATATTGCATGTCATTTTTAATATAAAATGTAATTTAAAAAATGTGTTTTAATGTGTTTATTTATTAAATGCATTATTAAAATACTTTCATATTATAAATTGTATGTGTGTGTATTAAAATTATTATTAAGTAATAAAATGTCAAATAAAATAATATAAAATAATAAAATGTGACCCTGGCTGTGAAAACCCACCTAAAGTCATTTGTTTGTTTGTGTGTGTGTGTGTGTGTGTGTGTGTGTGTGTGTGTGTGTGTGTGTGTGTGTGTGTGTGATTTACCGTTTTCTACATAAAGTCATCCTTCATAAGGTAAATAACATTCTGTGAAAATGTAACCTTGATATCTTTAATATTGACTGCGGAAGACCATGTCAAAGATTGAAATCATAGTGAAATTAATGGTTGAAATCAAACTTTGATGCTTGTTATCTCATAATTAGATTATTAGAGAGAGAATTAGAGATCTCTCTCTCTATGTAAATTAAGTAGTATAACTATATATATATATATATATATATATATATATATATATATTCCTTTTTCATTTCTTTAACAGTTTTCAGGATTTTGCAGCATTTTACAACTGATTCGATATAGCTTTTATATAACAGAAAATATATAGTGTGTATATTCCGCCAATTTTTCTGAATAGGAGGGAGGTTAATTGATCAAGACATGCTAATAGTGTTTACACTGAGACAGGCAGGGCACCATGTGCTGATCTGAGCTCATGAATATCAAACACCTCCAAACCCCTCAGCCCTTCTTCTCCTCTCCCCTCCCCAAGGGTCTTCATTGTCCACCGAAGGTCCCGAGGGCCTGCTAGAGCAACAGTGCAGACGCGTCGACATAGCCCAGCTCAACAGGTTTCAACACGCTCTTCCACTGCCTCAAACCAGACCAATACTAGAACCAGAAACCCTGCCCTCTGCAAAAACCAATGCGAGAGAGGTTCAATTACGTAAACTACCCCCCCCCCCCCCGTTTATTGTGTTTATGGTAAACTGTCTGCCGAGGAAGAACTGCTGCGGAAAGATAGCGGTTACAAAAACATTTTAATGAGGCAAGGAGTCGTTAATGACACGTACAGCCGCCTCGAACAACGACACGTGAAAGCACGCCTGGAATTCGCCAAGAACTGGGAGGTTTTCGCACAAAATAATGATTTTCTAATGGTATTTTTAATCCAAACCTTCCCTCAAGTGCACACTTGGTCTGAAAACAAGCTGCAATCATTAGCAAACGTTGTTGTTTTTTTCATCTGAGGAAAATAGTTTGCTTTCAATGAGCAGGAAGCTTTTAAAGTTGAACAGCCTCTTCATCACAGACATTAATCACTGGATAGAAGTTCAGGAGATTGCCTGAGAGTTATTTTGAAGAGAGAGAAAAAAAAAATCCATGGACTATAACACAGGGATAATTAATCAAATGAATTCATTTTATGGTGATTTTGGAAATTAATGTTGAAAATTATTTGGGCCGATTGACTTGCAAAGTTTGGAGAGACTTTTTTTATGAATGTGTAGCCCGAGTTGAAATGCATCTGACAGTTGCACACACACACGTATACACACATCCAATTAACAAGCCTTTCACGATAATTTACTGTCAAGTGTCAGCTCAGTAGGAGAAATTTAATATAAAGTGATCTGTGTATCTTGGCAACCGGTGCCATGACTAAAGGACTGAAATGAATAGATGAACAGGTGTATTTCCATTCCCCTCACTCACTTTCTCAGTCCTTCGTTCTTTCTCTTCATCTCTGCATGTGTTCGGTTTGTGTGACGTTTTGATGCATTGATGTTTCAATAATAAGATCATACAACATGGCTACATTTGCACAGTTACACAAGTTGAGATTTATAGCCTTTTTCTAACAGTTGACTACTTTGAAAGCTAAAATATGAGATTTGATTTGATAATTTAGTCGCTACATAATTCCATATTACCATATAAAACCATTTTATACATTTGGGTTATTAGTTTTCATGATTTAAAATTATTCTAAAATTTGAAAATTATAGCAATAAAATATGAGTGAGTTTCTCCAAACATAGTGAATGTAACCGTTAATGTGATTATTATTATTACTATTTTTAGATAGAAGATACAAGATAGAAAAGTTTAATGGTGATTAAAGATATAATTTGATTAATTTTATTTAAATTATTGAACTTATACCAATTATTTAATTGATTATTTAATCATTTTAAGAATGATTTATGAGTGTATATTAAAATGTATTTATAATTAAGTCTTTGTTACAAAAGTAAAGTGAATTATTTTGGTGGAATCAGCGCCTATAAATTTCAATGAAGTTCAATAAGTATGAAATATAAATGAAACACATTAATATGTATTTCATTCATTTACGTGTATGTGTATGTGTGTGTCTTACAGATGTTCAAGCTTTTCTCTTTTTTAACCAAAACAACAGAGTAAATGTGTTAAATGTATTACATTTAATTTATTTAAATAGCTTTCAAATTACGTATATTTTAGCTTTCGATACTTCGATATTGTGCGTATCAGTTTCTATCCAAACATAAGAGCATTTGAACTACACTTTGTGTACAAACATCTACGAATACTAATGAGATCACATTGTTGCGTGTGACAGATTACTTAACATGTTACCACACACACTCATAATACCACTAACAGCTTTCCAACACATTCTGCAAAAGCACTGCACAAGCTTATAGAAGACCATGTGCACGCAAAGAACCCTACTTTCTTTATGACATGTCTGTGTTTTCAAAAGTAGTGAAAATCAGTTCACAGGACGGAATTCAAATGAAATCGATACAACACGGACTAGAAAATTTGCCCCCACCTAAATTTTCAAGGAACTTCTCTATATCAAAGAACCACAGACACAGCTTCTATGAATAGCTATTTTAGTTTTTCATAACACAACTTCTAAGAACTTTACAAGTCTGCTACAAACTAGAAGAGGGTACCTGGCTGACTAGAAATCGGGAAAGCTAGTCAACTTTAAGCCAAACCTGTCAATATTAGCAATACAAGCAAAATTTTATTGCTCATTACATGGTACACACATGGCATATTTGAAAAAAAAAAAAAAAAAGTCTTTGACAACAATTTCCTAAACACACAAACATACTGACAGATTAGATCAAAACTCTCTCCTCCAAACATTTTTATGAGAGCTGAAGGCAACTGAATGTTTGACTCAGAGTTTGACTGTATTTGTTTTTTACGCTAATAGTTTTGGGATTTTAAAGCAAACATTTGTGTAGCAAACCATCTAAAGTCGTTCATATGCGGTCAAATATGTATGACAACGAGTAAACTTGACTCCAAATTCCTCAAACACACACACAACCGCCACTGGAACTGTATTTGATCTTGAATGTTTAGTGTAAAGGATTTACATTTAGCATCAGTGCTAGCAATGCTAATGCAACAAAACACGACACTGCTGTTTTTAACACAAACAGCACATTGTACTGCTCATGCAGCTTTGTAGCCGCGTAAAGTGGGGCAATACATCAGTCAAACTTGCTACCTGTCAAGCTGTTCTCACTTCCACTAAGGCATCCGATTTTGTCACATGTCCAAGAGAAACAAGCGTCACTATACAGGTGCCAAAAGTACCCTTTATTGTCTTTATTGCGACATGAGTGGTAACGTATTGCTTTAAACAAAAAGCTTTTGGCGTCAGTACACTAACACAAAAGGCATGGGAATTTTATCATCTTTAAATGATCTACTATACTATAAATATATAAGGTCACACTTTATTTTAAGCTCCAATTCTCGCTATTAACAAACCATTAACTATGACTTTTGCCTCAAACTCCTAATTTGCTGCTTATGAATAGTTAGTAAGGTAGTTGTTAAGTTTAGGTATTGGGTAGGATTAGGGATGTAGAATATGGTCATCCAGAATATGGGCTTTATAAGTACTAATAAACAGCCAGTAAGCTAGTAATATGCATTCTAATAAGCAACTCGTTAATAGTGAGAATGGGTCCCTATACTAAAGTGTTACCATATATAAAAATATCATCGTGACATATGCTGTGGCATGATTTTCAGCCACAGTTTTTAAGCCATAATAATATATTTTTGCAGATATTTTTGACCACTTAACCCAACTATTCCCCTAAACCTAACCATTTTCTCAATATAAAACACAGCATACAATAGACAGACATAAGCACAGTCAGTTTATTTAAAAAAATGATATTACACGTCCAAAACCAAGGATGGCTCTGTTTGAGGAACAGATGAAAATCAATCATCTGTCTTATTCTGCTGTAACACTCAAATCATGCACATTCAAAATTTTCCACCAACTTTATTGTGAAATGCTATTGGCTCTCATGTGTCTTGTGACACTTGGATTTCTCCTTTGAATAAGATCCATGGAAGATTTTCAGCTATTAAAAAAAGTTAGATCACCCAAAAATGACAATTCTGTCATTATTTACTCACCCTCATGTTGTTCCAAAGCCATAAGACTCCCATTCATCTTCAAAAAAGGAAAAGGAAAAGGAAAATATTTTTACTGAAACCTGAGAGATGTATGTCCCTCCAATGAAAGTTCAGTCCAAAACTTTGATGCTTCAGAAAGTTCATTAAGACATCATAAAAGTGATCTATATGAATCAAGCTTTCTAAAGAGATACAATCACTTTATATGATGAACACATTTAAGAACCTCAACCACACTTACTTGATGCGTGAGAACAATCTTCATTGGTTCGCAAACCTCATTGTTTTTTCACATCAAGTTGATGTATGTTGATCAATGGTTATATATGAGTAAGCAACCATATCTCTTCAAAAGACTTGAATTAAACCACAGACTCGTATGGATTACTTTTATGTTTTTGATTCATATGTATGACTTTTATGTTTATATAAACTTTTTGAACTGTCAAAGTTTCGGTGCAATGGACTTTCAATGGAGGGACGGGAATCTCTCAGGTTTTATTCAAATTTAATGAAAATTTTCATGAAATCAATTGAATAAATCTGCATGTTTTATATATTCCTCCCTCAATAGTATTACTTTTTTTTTGGTATATTAATTGTGATTCCACCCTTCTTTCTCTGCCACTTTGATTCCTGTCCACACTCTATAGTGTCCGAATAATCACTCTATAAATAAATAAATCTTTCAAAGCTACAGTTTCAAAGTAGCTGTTTGGGATTTAAACTTATAAATGCAGTCATTTGTTTTGAAGCCAAACATCTAAAAGCTATGCAGTCAAACATCTAGAAAAGGCGAATTAACACCACTTCAACTCCTGAAATACCCCAACTGGAATTAGACTTGATCTTGGCCGTTTCCATTGAGTGGTCATTTATCCATCACACAAAAGCTACCCTGGACAATGGCCTCAAAAGCCCACTGCTGCGCCAAGACCACGAGACACACGCACTCAGAAACACACACTCACTCCAAGGCGTCACTTGAGCCTGAAACACTTCTCTTGAAGAAAGAATAGAAGACCTTTGGAAGAGAAAGGCCTTAATTAATATTAAGAAGGGTAAGCGGGCCGCTCAGCTGACGAACTTCAGAGTCTGATCGCCGTATTGTGAATAATCGGTGTAGCTTTCATAAAGACGTGCTGTACTGTGGAAAACTACTTTAAATCGGTGTATCAAATGCCCTCTGTCTCTTTCCCGTTTGAGACGGCTCAGCGTTTAAGGCTATAGAACAAAGGTAAACAAAGCGACATTAACGTCAGGCTACTTGAGATGGTGAGAATTAATTGAGCATTAATGAAATGCCCTATACAAACCCTCTTCCACTCATACAAAGAGAGTTAACCTATCCATAAAAGAGGTGAAGGGTGACTGGCGTGCATCTCAGGGTGTGGTCTGAAGTTACTGTTGTCGACTGTAATAATTTAAGCCTGCAGGATTAGGTCTGAATGGCAGACGGTGGTGTACCTCAAGTATGACTTTAATCTTCAACACACACACATACACACACACGAGTCAGGCCAACTATTACACCTGCAATTAGTTTGCCCTCAGTCAACGTTAGGGGTAATTTTAGGCCATTGTGTGGAAGAATACTGTCAGTGTGGAGAGAGATAGGGGCATATTCATGTCATTCCGGAGAGAGAGAGTGTGCTATCAACTAGATTCAGTTCCAACGAAACTGTGAGTAGTGTTTGCCCATGCACAACTGATGCAAAAGTGTTCTAGGTTGTCCACAGCAGGAGGCTAAGAGGTTGCAATATTGTTTAGTTGCTAAGGTTATGAAAAGTTACTGAGTTATGAATTTGTACCCTTAAAGGGCACTGCAGGAAAGGGTCACTGCTCAAAACTCTTCAGTCCCTTCAGGAAGAGTTTTTACAAGGGAATAAGCAAAGGGTACATTTGAATGTTAGCCTACTGAAGTAATTTTGCCGTTATTAACAAGTGAATGCATTTTCATTTTGAACACTGAGCTAATTTATTTAAGAAGTTACCTGGAAATGTAATGAGTTTACACAAAATTACACCAGGGTTATTATCGATAACTAAAACTAAAACTTTTAAACTTATTGATTTGAGCTACTGGGCAATTCCGTTTAGTTTAAGCTTTCACACCTGTAGATCGATTGCTTTGTTCCGAAACAGGGATTAACATAATTACAATGTTGCTTTTTATTCTTGGTGCGGTTTGCTTTCACACTGCAAAGTTTCTAAATGGACCAAAATTGTTAATACAAGTCATGTGCGAGTAAACTGTCCTCTGATTGGTCAAAGTTCCACGGTTTATTTTCAGGAATTCCGCTCATAGCTGTCATCCTTCAGGATGGAACTACAACAGCTTCGAGAGCTTATTATTGGGTTTTTTGTAGCTGTCCTTATATTAATTTATTAATTTATAATTTTGAGCAGGAGTCCAGGATTCATCGGGAAAACATTGTTAAAATGCACCTACTACAAAGAGCAATAAGACGGCATTATAACATGAAAAGGTGCTCTTTGATTTTGAACGGCGAAGACGTGCTCACCCACAGACATCGTCTACTGCTTTTCATGTAACTTACGTAATTAACCATTATACACTGTGATCTAGCCTGGTTCGTTGGTCCGTTCGATCGGATTGCTTTCTCACTAAAACCGAACCGCTCCAGAGTTCGTTTTCAATCGAGCCGAGACCACCTCTTTCAGGCGATGTCGGACCGATTGTTCATGTGTTACTACAAAAAACAATGTGTTACTTGCTGTTTCTTTGTAATTGTGTGAAATTTGATAGCAATTTCTGAGCATTTTTCAAATGGCTTTTTTCAGTGTATAAATTAAAAGCTAAACTAAAATTTAATAGAGACTACATTAAAAAAAAAAATGTGTTTAAAAAACAAAAACTCGTCGGCACCGATAACCTCGTGGGCAGCGTGCGACATATAGCGCCATTGCACTTCAAGCGTCCCGAGTTCGAATCCCAACTTGTGGACTTGTGGACCCAATGTTCGTTATACTGTCCTATCTAAATAAATTTTGCCTAAAAAGGCAAAAATAAATAAATAAATTAAATAAAAATGACAAAAACAGCAAAATTACTAAAAAAAAAATAAAATAAAATGAAAAAATACAAAAAATAAAAATGTAATAAAAAAATATCGGTAACACTTTATTTTAGGGTCTCTTAACTAGTTGCTTATTAGCATGCATATTACTAGAATATTAGCCATTTATTAGTAGTAATTAAGCACATATTAATGCCTTATTCTACATCCCTAATCCTATCCAATACCTAAACTTAACAACTACCTTACTAGCTATTAATAAGCAGCAAATTAGGAATTTATTGAAGGAAAAGACATAGTTAATAGTGAATAAGTGTTCCCTATTCTAAAGTGTTACCAAAATATCAAAACTTGAAATAAAATCAAAAACTGCAGTATAATATACTTTTGGAATTAAAACAACACTGAATTACACTCCAATACTTGTCATGAATAAGATCAGGAAAAGCAAATAAAACACTCTAACTACAAAAAGCATATTAGTCAGAAACATTGTCTTTCCCATGTCGATGAATAGGTGCAAGAGCTGAACGCCAGTTATGCAATGCAATGAGTTCTATCAAAATATGGTTAAAACACCAGTGAAAAAAATAAATATGGAATTTTTTTTTCTTTATATGAGTCTAATTTTTACAGACCTTTCTTAGCGTGAACAAATTTAAGGAACTGTATCATAACCCCATTTTAATTCCTCGCAGAGTGCAGAAAGAGAAAGCAAGCAAGATATTCAAAAAAGAAGGGGATAAAGTTGTGTTTGCGTGTAAAAGCTTTGGTTTCATCCACAACGGCCTGATTGAGTGGTCTGAACAAAACATTCAGAGCCATCGAGCAACTCTATAAAGAGTCTGGTGTCAAAGAAAGAATTCATACAGGTCTAAATATGAGCTCCATTTCCACACACACACACATACGTCTGAAGCCAAGACAGTGTGTCTCTTTTTCATTAGGGCTATTGTGCTGGATGAGACAGATGGAGTGAGTGAGAGAGAGAGAATGAGAGAGAGAGAGAGAGACGGTGCCTGAGGTACAGATTTAGATGTCCTTCATTGTGCTTACACGAGTATTGTCTTGTCAGACGTGTTTAGGAGTGCTCTGCATTACTTAACACAAGGGAGAACACAAGTGAAAGACAGAGACAGACAAAAAGAAGGGGTTATGTTCTTCTGCATCATGGTCTTTTAAATGTACAGCTGTGCATCAAATTACATGTGAAAACAAAGAGGAAAAAGAAATCATTAAGCATCACAAAAGCCGAAAAGGCTTCGTGCATGAACACAAACGTAAGAATACATAATATACATGTCATAACATTTTTATGACATTGTTATTACACAACTCCAAGTTGTTATATCAGTTTTATTACTATAAGATTTTCTTACATAATTTCAACACAATGTCCAGTTATATATTTCTTATTTACATATACACACACACATGGAATCATTAAGATTTTTTTGAAAGAAGTCCAACTAAGGCTGAATATTACAATTCACAATAACTTTTTTGTATTATTTGAATATAGTTTAAAATGTAATTTATCGATGTGATGGCAAAGCTGAATTTTTAACAGCCATTATTCCAGTCTTCAGTCACATGATCTTTCAAAATTTTTGACAAGTTAAAAATGTATAACATAGAGAGAGAGTAAGAGAGAGATTATTTTGCTGTTATCACTGTATTTTTTGTTTGTAACACATTTAAAATATATTTTATGTCTTTCTGGCAGCAGCAGTTGTTGTTGGCAAGGTGCCACTAACCTGTCTGCCCAGACAACGTCCAATCCAGAAGAACAACACAGGAGCAGGATCACGGATACAGGATCACTCCCTCTCACCCTCTGCCTGTCTCTCTCTTTCCCTTCGTCTTTCTATCACTCCTACACATCCACACAACACAATTTCACTTATACAACAAACACCACTAATCTCATATGCATGCACACTGACGTCACGCAGTTGGTGGCAGAGGTTTCTGGCATAATTATTGATTTTGCATAAGACAACATAGAAGTTCAATAGACATTAGCTGCGTATTGGCATATGCAAAATCAATCTGGCTGTTTTTCTTAATTCTACAATTTCTCATCATACAAGGCTTGTATGATGTCACAGTACAGCATTATGCTTATGAGTGTGTGTGGGTCTAATGTGTGCTCAGCTGCATGTTTAACCAAATATTAGAATTAAAGCCTTCTGTGAAGACATATGTCAAAAAAATTTCTATTTATACAATCTTAGAAAGTATGTGTGTGTTTTGTCTGTTTGAGTATTCCTCATGTGATCACTGAAAAAACAAAGTCATTAAAACTGTGAATATGATCTGTGAGTATATGTGATATAAGCCACTTTGAGAGTGCAGACGGACAATTTGTGCAGATGTCCTGAGGTAAAGTTACAGAAAGGTGACATCAGTTGTATCTAGTGTTGTGAGATGTGATCTTTAATTTATTTATCAAATTTAGTTCTAGGCTGTGTGTCTGTGTAGGCGCTGCATGTATCAGCAACGAAATACCTGTCTATCATAAAGTCACTGATCGCATCAATAATTTTGTCTCTTTAGCCCTCAGCATGTCCAAGAGCATGGCTGGAAATGTTTGTGTGTGTCTACGTGTAGCAATGCTGTCAAGTTTTATGAGATACTGCAGCAGAAAAAAAATCCCTTTTCTTACAGATACACACACAAATCTGTTCTAAAAATCTATTGGTTTGCTAGATTCCTTAAGACATGATCCCAACCACCACAGAATGTCCAAAAGTCCAATTTGGAATGGACAACATAGATGGTAAGTATGCATACCGCTAGTACAAATAGTCCTCAAGAACTGTAAAACTCAACTACCAATTGATTTCAGTAGAATTCGATGTTAGCATGTTGCTAAGCTAACAGCCCAATACTCTAGTAAGTAAACAAACATACAAAGCACACACAAATATAGCTTGAAGAAGTTGGTTTTAATTACCATCTTGGATTTATTTATTAATTATTTAATAATTATTTGCAAAGCATTCTGGAAATGACCTCTTTGTGAAGGATTTATGTGATACCATAGATATGTAATACATAGATGTGCACAGATACATAGATTTGACAGATTTATACAACTGTGTTATTTTATACTATACAACTTTTTAATGTTGTATTAGCTAATGCCTTGTTGTATTGTGCTAGTTTAGTAAAATCATTTGCTGAAGTCTGTGGCAGTTATGGATATTCATACATGTGTATAACTATCATTGCAGACACACATTCAGCTTGCTCTCGAGTGTTCACGGACCTGCTTTGACCGTTCCAATATGGCGGACGGCTTACATATGAAACAGCTGCCTATGACTTTGTCACAATTCAAAATAAAAACTATCGCACACAATCCTTTCATTAAAATATAAGAAAACAAAAGTGACCTTTTGGAACTGTAGCTTCTTAGCTTGTCCGAATGAAGTTTCACTTAAATGTATCAAATTTCTCAATACTACATATGACAAAGAAGACATTAAGAGAGGTTTGTTTTTACCTCAGCTCGCACGGCTACAAAGCTGTGTGCTCAAATAATGTGACATTAAAAACAGTGATGTAGCGTTCTTTCACGGTACATTGCTACTTTAGCTTGTTACTGGAAAAACTGCTCTGTTTTGAAAACAGCCGAGCTACTGTCCCGCTACTGAAAGATTTAGCATCAATACTTTTAGTCAGCAATAAAAACAAAAATTGACTGTTTAAAAGACCCAGAACAATTAACAACTTTTCTCTAGTCTTACCAAATCTTGCTCCTGCAACACTGATTTTACCATTTCTAAGAAAAGTGTGTATGAATTTAAACTGAATGAGAAGCAGAAACAGATTGATACATGAGAAACAAAGTTGGATGTTAAAATTTATATAACTAGCACTGTCCATTCATACTGCAGTTACTGCTTTCCTCAATGCACAAATGAGATCAGTTTTCCAGTTTGGTCATGTGTATTCAACATACTTTTTTTTCCCTAGGCAAAAAATGGTGCAAACGTATTAAAGAATTTTTTTAGCTAAAACATCACAGCTCAACAATAAACCCTGAGAATTACCCTGAGAAATGGAGCAAAAAGTATGACAACTAGCCTCTGTCTGGCCTGTATGCAGAAAATGTAAAAATATAGCCATCATTAAAAGCCAGATTGAGGCCTAAATTTGAGACAGGCAGAGAGAGAGAGAGAGAGAGAGAGCGAGAGAGAGAGAGAGAGAGAGAGAGAGAGAGAGAGAGAGAATAGAGGAACAGAAGACTGACTGGTTTTGGCCGATGTAAACTTCCTTGTTGAGAGAGACAAGAGGGAGAAAATTCCCTGGAATTCCACCGCACTGCTTCCTCCTTCTGAACGTCACCTGAGCTCCCAGTTCCCGAAAGTAAACAAAACACTCTCGTGCACACAGGGGAAAGTGGGGGTGGACAGAGGTACACAGGAAAGAAAGGGGCAAGGAGGAGAAGAATAACAAGCATGGTGACACACGGACAAATAGCACAATGTCAAACACACACACTTTTGTCATGTCACTTTTTATGATTTAAAGGAGTTGTTCCCCCGAAACTAAAAATCCTGTTTTCTCGTCGTCATTCAGAATTCATATGATTTAC
The DNA here is from genome assembly GCA_021397915.2 of Tor tambroides. Taxonomy (NCBI): domain Eukaryota; kingdom Metazoa; phylum Chordata; class Actinopteri; order Cypriniformes; family Cyprinidae; genus Tor; species Tor tambroides. The sequence continues at coordinate 33,798 of JAFVLL020021295.1, forward strand.
TTTTCTTGCATAGGATACAAAAGGAGTTATCTCACCAAATGTCCAAGGTGCTGTTTTCCAGACAAAGTGGAGGTGTGGTCACCATTCATATATTGTATAGTTTACTCATGGTTGCCTTGTTGGAGTGGGATTTTGATGACGCATGCCCCATGAGTTTTTTTAGGATCCAATTATTCATTTTTAATTTCATCATAATGTTGTTAATTTCATCTTAATATTGTTACAAAAATACATAGCCTAAGCATAATGTTGTACTAGATCCACTTTTCTAGAGGCAACTGTCCATGAAAAACCTATTAATTTATATTAACGCAATGGTACGAATCATGTGGCACTTGACTTTTTGTGCTACTGAACTTTTGTGGCACACATAAATATCGTGGATATGATTAGAAAAGGTTAAAGAGAGTTAAAGAAACGTCACTCTCTAGTGAACGTGTGTACGACAGTTAGCAAGAGATTACAGTTTATAAAGTTTTAAATACGAATTATATCTTTCTTACACAAATGCATCAATTCACTTTAGAAAGCCTTTATTTTTTAAATATAACTCAGATTGTATTTGTCTCGAAAAGAAGAAAGTCATGTACATCTAGGATGGCCGGAGGGTGAGTAAATCATGGGGTAATTTTCATTTTTGGGTGAACTATCCCTTTAAATGGTCTTTAAAAATAATCAGTTGAACTAGTGGTCAAGAATAACCACCATATAATTGAAAAATAAACAAACAAATACCAAGCATTTTTTGGGATACAGGCTACAAATCAGCCCTGACGCAGAAAAAAAGACAGAGCAATAAAGGGGTTAACCTCCAAACATCAAGAATTCACAATAGACACACCCACTCGCATATAAAGCACTGGAATGAAAGTTACCTTCATTCTGTTTACTTTGTCAGTGAACTTGATTGACCTGAATCTTCTTCCTGCTCTTTTTGTCTTGTTCTCCTTCCAAGCATATTTTGGCCCTATGCATACCTATTATGTCTAGGTATTTAAGAAATAACTGCTAGCCCTGTTGTATACAATCCTGTTCTACATGCTAACCCTAAACATAAACCTAAATATCACCTTAACCTTAAGTCCAAGTAGCTGTCTTACATTATTTTTTCTTGTGTAAGTACAGTACACATACTGTAAAATAAATAAATAAAGCTGGTTACACTTTATTTTAAGGTGTGTCTGTTACAGTATAATTATACATTTGAGTACTGAGTAACATTAATTAACTACATGTACTTACTATATGTTTAGGGTTAGGATTAGGGTTACTTGCATGTAATTATGCATAATTTATTGTTATTATAATAGTATGTATATGTGACGTGTGTAACAATGACACCTAAAAAAAAAAAGTGTTGCCAAAAAGTCTAACTAATACATTGATTTTACTAAAAATAACAACTGAATTTAGAGTTATGACTATAGAGATATAGCATTTGGGTTAGGGTATGTTCCCCATAATCTACATATTAGCATTATTTAATTTATTCTATTTATATTTTTCCCTTAAGTCTGTATATGACAAGATTTAGTTTTACATTACAATTTTCCACTTTTTCCAAATTTCTTAGATTCTGCTATGCAATTCACTTCTAACCTTTCTGCATGTAAAACAAGAAATAATGTTGTAATGATCCATAATCTGTTAAATCCTGAATAGTCACCATTTATCTTCATTTAATAGTTAAAACTGTCAAATTTCTATTGTTGAGTATGCACTGTAAAATCAAGGTTGGAAATTTCTCTTGCTTTCAGAAGACATCAGAATCTGCAATTATGCTATACACGTGTTGCCACTGGACATGCACGCGTAAGTCTCTCGGCTTGCAATTCGAACCGCGGTCAATCACCCGGACACCGCCACTCACCTTTCCACCCGTCTCCATGGCAATGGGGCCACGTGCGTGAGCGCTGTGGTCAGAGGACTGTGTGTGTGGGGTAAATTGAGGAGTGTATGTGAGCACTAATCTGCCATGGGGTCACATGAAGGGGAGCAGTTTGTAACCTTAAGTGAACGTTTTGTAATAGTTAGAAAGTATTTTGTATCGGTTACGGCAATCCAAAAGAACCAAGCGGGGCGAGTGAACAACCCTGTTCTGGACGGGACGATTAGAGAGGGGGGTTGCTGGGTGTCACAGATCAGGAACTTCAGGAACGCCAAGTGCAGGTGGCTTTTCAGGATATGAATACTCACACAATCTTACCTTTCATTCCAAAATGCTCCCCTATATGTAGGGCAGTCACATTGTGAAATGCTCTAGTCTACAGAGAACAATTGTGTTGTATGTGTGTCTTTCGATGTGTTAAAACAGGTATGATGGGAATGAGGCATCAGGTTGAGACATTCTGAGGGGGTATAGCCGTGAGTTATTAGCTCAAGGCTGTATCTCTACTCTCTTTGCTCCCCCAATGTTGCACCTGGACTGAATCTAAAGACATCAACACACCCCTCAGGTACACACTTACAGATATACAGCTGTATACATTTAGACGTGCATATGCTTAAACCACATTTAAATATGAATGAGGATCAATGACATTAAAAAAATGTTTTGAAAAATCAAGTTAAAACACGTGCCAAGTTAAAGTAAATAAGTAAAAAAGTAGATAGGGTTATGTCATTAACCTGAATGACATTGTATAAGATAAAAATATACCAAACCAAGTGTCTTCAGCAGATAAATACTTTTTAATTTAATATGAAATCTAATACAGTGACATCCAGGCATTTTATAGTGTCCAAATAATTTCTGGGGCCACGTAAACCCACTCTCTTATTCAACCTCGAAAAAAGCTAACTTTTACCATACCTGAATGTTTTTTTTTAATAATTTAATAATCCACATACAAAGCAAATTCAAATCTTACCTGCAAGAGTGAGAAACCACTCATGCGGGAACAAACACACACTCATGCACAATGACAAAAGCCTATTGTTGAGCCCTCAAAACTGAAACAACTGACTCACCAAAAGCACCCAAGGGGATTGTACCATTCACTGCTCAGTCAATTCAGAGCCTGTGCATCCACTTCAGACACTCAAACACACACATATATATAAACATAAACACGCTGTTTTATGAATATATACAATGTGAGTGGAATGCATGACAGTGTACAATAACCACACACACTCAGTAACTCTTATTTGTATTGACCTGTGTGTGTGTGTGTGTGTGTGTGTGTGTGTGCCTAAGAGCTTTGGGAATAGTTGTAGACAACAGCTCTAGAATTACGACAATTCTAGTTACTTATGCTTCCCCAATGTGAGCTTGAAAAGAGGCAAGGGCCTCTTTAAATTATCGGCTCAAACACACATTCACACACCCAGGGTTTGTAGAGAGCCTAATTAAATCACATTGATTTGGAGGTGCATTACAGTTCCCTAGAGCGGTTTAAAGCCACACTTCCAGAACAGTTACTAAATCTACCTCATAGATCACCGTCAAAACAAACTAACTGACCTGAGCTAAAAATCATACAGGTGGATTTCATCTGAAATTAAACTGAAATTAAATTTTCTAAGTAAATTAAAGTCGTTTTGAAGCGCAGTCATTTGTGGTGCAGGACACTATGCAACGCCACAAGTTTTAGATTTTGTCTACCAAATACAGTTAATACATTTGTGAAACAAGACAGCAAAGTTAAGGTGGGTAATTTCTTCGCAGTAGACATGTCAAATTTGAAGATTTGCTGTAAATTCCTGTGTGTGTGTGTGTGTGTGTGTGTGTGTGTGTGTGTGTGTGTGTGCGCGCGTGTGTGTGCGCGTGTGTGTGATGTTGCTAAATATTTCCACTTGGGTCCAGTGTGATCTCAGCTAAGATTGTGCGAGATATACACTCTCACACTCCAAACCCTAAAAGCACATACTCTCTAACACACAAACACTAAAAGCCCTGAGAAATCCATGTTCACACTCACACCCCACACCACACAGCTGAGAAGATTCATAAACAGCCCTAAAAACATGTAGAACACACACTTAGGGGGAAAAAAGTTGTTAGGTTCCATACATAAGACTTGAAGAGGGCTACAAGGGGGGAAAAAAGCAGGGTGGATGAATAAGAGAAGAGGAAGAACGGATGCATAGTTTATCCACCGGTGATTCATTCACTTGTAATTATAGTTTACCTGTTTAAAAATGTGACTTTGTGTGTGTGTGTGCGCGTGTGTGCGTGTGTGTGTGTGTGTGTGTGAGAGAGAGAGAGACAGATCAATAAAAGTAAATTAAGTATATATATATATATTTTTT
>JAFVLL020021296.1:0-13788 GCA_021397915.2 Tor tambroides
GGTTGGCTCTTGCTGTTTTGAGGGCTGCTTTATCTCCTGATCTGAATGCTTCATCTCTGGTCTTTAGCAGCCCACGAACCTCTGCTGTCATCCACGGCTTCTGGTTTGCACGTGTGGTGATGGTCTTGGTGACTGTTACATCATCAATGCACTTTTTGATGTAGGCAGTCACAGTTTCAGTGTACTCCTGCAGGTCTGTGTGGTTGTTGTAGGTGGCCGCCTCTTTAAACATGTTCCAGTCCGTGCACTGAAAGCAGTCCTGTAGTGTTGAGGTAGCATTCTCTGGCCAAATTGTGATGAGTTTTTGAACCGGAATATGGTAGCAACATTTAAAGTTTTACAGAATGACCTTATATTTACAGTAAAAACTGTGTTTTTCATTAACTGTAATGCTAACACACCAATTCACTAAAATTAGTTTCTTACCTTAAGAATATACTGACAATAAGTATGAAAACACAGGTGATAAAGAGAAAGTCACATGATCAAGTTCATCACAAGTAGTTTTTAACAGTATTTTATAGGAAATGTCACATTAGAGCTATTACAGTTATTCACCGTATTGAGTAAGTCAACTTACCATAGCATTCTTACAGTTTTTACTGTTAAAAATACAGCATTTTTAACAGAGTGGTCAACTGGCAAAAATGTCTGTGTTCTGACATGTCAGCAGGGAAAAATTTATACTTAATACAAACAATTAAATGCAACAAAGCATTTAATTTTTGGAATAGGAAAAAATAGGTGCGTCCGTTTTTAAAAAGGGAGGAGAAAACACTCTTTTGTTGTTGATGTCAAAGGCTGTGTGTGCAGTGACTGATGAATCATATTTCTGCTGCTGTTTATGCATTCAGAAACAATTCTGTTGTGCTTGTCATCTTTTTATGGAAGCCCATTAGATAGATAGATAGATAGATAGATAGATAGATAGATAGATAGATAGATAGATAGATTAATAGTAATTGTGCCTTCTTATCTCCCAATTAAATCTTTTTCTTATAATTCTGTCATAATTACACGATGTAAACTCAGAATTCTGAATTTTAAGTCATAATTCTGCATTTATGTATCACAGTTCTGATGTTGTTCTCAGAATTTTGAATTTATATCTTGCATTCATAGAACATCTCACATTTATAAGAACTTATAAAACTTACACTTATAAAAAGTCACAATTACCATGACTATTTTTTATCCTGTGGTGGAAACAAGCTTCCATATCTTTTGAATGGCTGTCAGTGGAGAAACATGCTGTTTGTCCCCAGAACAATGCAATTACCGCATTGACCAGCAGGGGCAAACTACCTACACTAATCAGCCCAAACCTGGACCAGAACATTAGGGATGTTGTTTGGGGTTCAAATATCCTCGGTCAGGCATGGTTTTTAGGGGGTGTTTATATAGTGCTGTGCATGCATTCAAAAGCATCTGGACAGCACAGAAAGCATATTTTTAACTTAAAAATACAGCACTCATGGCTCTGAAAAAAAGAGCATAGATACCGACATAGTCCAGGACAGAGCGACTTTCTAAATCTGCGTAACCAAACCTGCTGTTTACTAGACAGAGATTCCATAAATCAGAGCTCCTCTGGTATATAAGGGCCATTTGACCTCTGACCCTTATGCAACGTATGGTTATCTGAAGCTCGGTGGTCGTCCTGACTGAGGCATACCAATATACCCTAAATAACTCCCCTCCCCCTCAACCTATACAAGAACTTTGAGCCGTCTTTGTCCTGCCCGGTGATCCCAGTTCCTCCTTAAGGAATTTTACACACAACTTTAAGAAAATCTTACTTTTCTTTAAGCGAGATGAATGTATTTTCAGAGCAATGACACTGAAGAACAATGCTAGTTGTAAAATATACTTTGACTGTTGCAACTTATAATATACAATAATATGTATATTATATCCTGAACGCACTGCCATATATATTTTAGTTCTATTTATTTTGGCTCTTATTTTGTCTCTTCTGCTCTCCAAGCCTGCATTTATTTGAATAAAAATACAGTAAAAACAGTCAAATTCTGAAATATTATTACCATGTGAAATAACTGCTTTCTATTTTAATATATTGTAAAATGTAATTGAATGCTGTGATCAAAGCTGGATTTCCAACAACTCCAGTCTTCAGTGTCACATGGTCCTTCAGAAATCATTCTAATATGCTGATTTGCAGCTCAAGAAACATTTCTGATTATTATAATGTTGAAAACAGTTGTGCTGCCCAATATTTTAATGGAAACCATGATGCATTGTATTTTTCAGGATTCTTTGATGAATAAAAAATGTATTTGAAACAGAATCTTTTGTAACATTATAAATGTATTTACTCTCACTTTTAAACAATTTAATGCATCCTTGCTGAAGAAAAAAATTCTTTAGTGCATTTTCCATTTACATTGTTGGCATATGTGTTTATCCACATTACATTCAAGGAATGCATTTGATGTGTATATTTTATTACCTGGCCATCAATGACCTTACAGTTGTTAGCACCAGTTAAAGCACATGAACTCGACTCATTTTGACACTTAGTACTGCTGCTAAACCTTCTCGAAGAAACATTTCTGAACTTTCAGCGTTGCATTTCTCCGTTTGAGATGTGTTTCTGTTTGTATTCCCTCCACCCGTCTGTGCCGCAAATGGTAACTGGTTCAAACTGGCTGCGGCGCAGTAACTCGGCAGGTTTTCCTGCGTGTTTGAGCTCACTTCTTACTCGAAGGCCTCCAGTGAGATGAGCTGGCAGCTCCGCGTGTCCTGCGGAGCACAAACACATATTCATTCTTACATATCTGGCACAACCATAGCTGTATCCAGTTGAAACAGGACCCTGGGACACATGTGCACAGAATAAGTTACCAAAATATCATGTGGCACCGAACTGCAACTAAACTGGCCCCTTCAGTTTCATAGGGTTGTGTAGGAAGAATGTGACACCACACACACACATTACATAACAGATCCTGTGACATACGACAACATGCTAAAATGTTCCCTTTCCTGCACAGAAACAATGGCTGATAGAAAATAAATGTAAAAGAAAGCATTTACTGAGGTCTTTGCCAACTGCCAAAACAAAAACAAACAAAAAGAGACAGCATGCTCAACACACTGAAACTTTTTAAGTGAAGAATTAAGTGTCTTGCTATACAAATTAAATATTAATTTTTAGTTTTGTTTTTATTTTTTTTTGTGACAGTAGGGATGAATGTAGCGACTTCTCAAAGTTAACACACTACACTTTTTTCTAATCAAATATTGATATTAATATGAATACTGATATTGCTATTAATTTTCCTTTATTTATTTATTGGTGACAGCAGGGATGAATTTAGCTAATAATCATTTTAATTTTAGAATAATATTGATGTTGATATTAATACTGATTTTCATTGTAGTATTTTTGTGGCAGCAATAGGATGAATTTAGCAAATTAAACATTAATTATAAAGTAAAATTGAAATTGATGTTGAAATTCATATTAATATTGATATTAATTTTATTTATTTTTTATTAATTTTATTTTTATTTTTTGTGGTGGCAGAGATGATTTTAGCAACTTTTCAAAGTCAGTATGCTAAAATATTTTAATAAAAGTTTAGAAATGTTAATTTTATTATAATATTGATATTGATATTAATTTTAATTTTAGTATTATTTGTGTCATCTGGGATTAATTTAGAAACTTTTCATAATAAACACACTAAAATCTTTTAGTAAAAGTTGAATTTTAAATGTATTATAATATTGATATATATATATATATATTGATATATTGATATATAATACTGATATTGATATTAATTTTACTAAAAAACAATAAAATACTAAAACACACTAAAATGTGTGAATAAAATTTGTGATATTGTTTTAAAAACTGATTTTAATTTTAGTATTATATTTATTTTTAGTGTTGGTGCTTTTTGTCTTGGATTTTTATACATTTTTTATGAATGTAAACCATATAAATGCATTGTAAGTAGTTTTGGATGAAAATCATCTGCTAAATGCATAAATCTATATGAGAGAGAAGCAGTTTGTTTACATCAGAATGTAGGACAGATTCATGTACATTTTACGTAACTCAGTCATGTGACGTGACTCAGCCAATCACACGGCCCTTGCCACATTCAGCTGTTGTCACTATGATGAATCTCACACAAAATCCTCTTCCCATCCTATTCAGAGCAGCATTTGTGACGGACACATCTGCTGACCAACAGGGCAAAATGGCAGCTGACTGTGTGAGATTTGGCCGTCCTCCCATGTCAAACACACTCTGGCTGTCTCTCCACATGCCAGGCCTGTATGTTTCCACCTGAACAACTCAAACGTCTCCCAGCACCTGTTCCCTGAAATGATCCAGCGCTCACGTCAGTCAGTGTTTTGATGGGTCGATCTGGGTGTTGTCTTCACATGTCTTTCAATAGCGCAATAGTTTGATCGTTGCAATAATTATGAGGCTGTCAGCAAATGCCTTTGAGCAAAACACTCTCTATAAAACAACTGCATTCAAGGTTCAGTGCAGAGATCTGGATGCTCTTGAGCTTTCGCTTGAGCACAATTGTTTCTTCTGAGCTGGAATTATTTTATTATGTGAGAAGAAAGAAAGTATGATATAAAAGACAAAAAAAATCTTTCAACAGAAATCACAGTCAATTATACAGTTTAGCATCATAAAAATATCTGGCTGCGTAATGCCACAATTGAGCATTCAGAATCAAATATTCTAAACAAGGTAATAAAATGTTATGTACTATTTCTAGATCATGATAGTAATGAAAATATGCTCACACTTTATGAAATATTGTGTGTCATTAAGCAGCACGCAGACTCAACCAGAGTAAAACAAGCAAAGTTTCACAAAAGTAAAATATTTCATTATGTTTGGGGCAAATGTCTGCACTCCTTGATTGCCAAATTTGGGGGCTGTAGCTAACTGCTGTAATCACTGTTAAAAAAAAAAATAAAAAAAAAATTGTTTCAACTTAAAATAATTTGTTACCCCGCTGACTTAAAATGTTTAATTTAGTCAACTAAAATATTCCAGTTGTCCCTTAAATTAACATTGAGTAACTTAAAATTTCAAGTTGACTAAACTAAAAATTTTAATTCAGCGGGGTAACAAATTATTTTAAGTTGAAACAACTTTTTGAAACAATTTTTTTTTTTACAGTGTACCTTTTTATCTTAATTTCCTCATATAACATATGGAAGCCCATTTCCACCAAATAAGAAACAAATCATGCTTTGGTAAATCATAATTATGAGATTTTTCAGAAAAAAAAATCAGAAAAAAGTTGTTATTGATAAAAAAGTCAAAGTAAATAAGTTGACTTATGACATAAGTCAAAATTATGAGAATAAAAGGTTACAATTATGAGAAAAGGGTCAAACTTAGCATACAAAGTCATAATTATGAGATAAGTCGAATTTATGACATAAAAACTCAATTATGACAAAAGCTAAAATTATGAGATAAAAAGTCAATTATGCATTAAAAGTCAAAATATTTAACATAATTCTGACTTTTTATATGAAAAACTTTTTATATCGTTATTATTAGATAAAAAGTCAAAATAATGATATACTAAGTCACAATTATGAGATAAAAAGTATAAACAATTACATGCTGTGTCAGAATTATGAGATAAAGGCCCGGTTTCACAGACAGGGCTTAGCTTAAGCCAGGACTAGGCCTTAGTTAAATTATGGTTTTTAAGCAGCTTCTATTAAAAATGCCTTACAGGTGTGCATCTTGAGACACAACAATGGCTCTGACGTATTTTAAGATATGTCAGAGCAAGATATTTTCAGATGAGACAGCTCAAACATACATTTTAGTCTGGGATTAGCTTAATCCTTGTCTGTGAAACCAGAGGAAAAAGTCTGAATTATGACATATTAAGGCATAATTATGAGATAAAAAGTAGAAATGACGTACTAAGTCATAGTTATGATATAAAAAGCCAGCTGTGAAAGCTGAATCAAGTCATAATTTTGCCTTTTTATCTCATAAGTATGACTTAGTATGTCATGACTTTGACTTTTTGTCTCATAATTCAGATTTTCCTAAGGCATGATTTTTTATTCCTATGTTGTATAAATGGCCTTCCATAGTCTTGGGTGTTTATGAATTTGCACTGAATGAAGCTTTCAGTCTTTTGCTAAAACATGCTTTGTGTGGTTAAACGCATGCTGATCTCATGTTGCTCCAGGGCAAAGATGCTCTCATTTAAAAATTAATCAAGCTCTTGAAAAAAAAAAAAAGTGTAAAAAGAGCACTTAAATGTTACTTAAAAGACATACTTTACTTCATATATACTACAGTGTGTACCTAATGTATTATTTTGAGGGAAAAAAATAATGCAATTTTATTGAATTGAAGATTTCTTAAATCAGGTTGAAAACCAATAAAATATTTTAATTTCCTTCTTGTTGCATTAGGTTAAAATCCAATCAGCATGTTTGCAGAGCACAACAGAATGTGCCAACAGATGGCAGAGTGTAATTTACAATTATCTACAGATTAAATTAAGCTGAAGAAAATGAATCCATAAAGATAAGATTATGTTATGGTCTTAATTCTTATTTTCCTGACTCATCATTTCAACTTCTCTAATGCTATATAATCTTTACAAAGCTGCATTCCCCAAAACGGCCACGTCTAAGAATGTTTTTTTCTGCAGAAACCTGCAGTCTGGCCGCACATCAGACAAGAAAGACTTTGCCTTTCAAGGGTATTTGACTGAAATACATGATGTTTGACCATAGCATCTACTGCAAACACACAGAGAGGGACAGTTTTACTGCACCAAACACACCAACACTGATTCATACACACGTGATTCACTGTTTTAATTAAGCATGAACTTGCTTACTTCTCAGAATTCAGAATTCAAAGAATTCCGAGAGCAGAGTTATAAAATGAATGAGAAATGTTCTTGAAATGTGTGACTTCTGATTCCAGACTGACGAATCTGATAACATCCAGTCTCATCTGTGGAGAAACATCTGAGAACCAAGACTGCAATTTCATTTTTAATTTCCTCATATAACACTGAAAGTCTGTTTTCACCAAACAAGGGAAAAAAGTTGTTATCAATAAAAAGTCAATAAGTTGATTTATGACATAAATCAAAATTATGAGAATTAAAGGTAACAATTATCAGAAAAGGGTCAAACTTAACATACAAAGTCATAATTGTGAGATAAGTCGAATTTATGACATAAAGGCCCGGTTTCACAGACAGGGCTTAGACTAAGCCAGGATTAGGCCATAGTTCAATTAGGACATTTAAGTAATTTTTATAAACATGCTTAGAAAAAAACATTACTGGGGTGCATCTTGAGACAAAACAAAGGCACTGATATGTTTTAAGATCAGTCAGTGCAAGTTTCTTTCAGTTGAAACAGCTCAGACTTACACTTTAGTCTAGGACTAGGCTTAAGCCTTGTCTGTGAAACCGGGGGAAAAACTCAATTATGACAAAAGCTAAAATTATGAGCTAAAAAGTCAATTACGCATTAAAAGTCTAAATTTTTAACCTAATTCTGACTTTTTATTTCATACTTATAACTTAGTATGTTATAATTTTGACTTTTCTTATCTCATAATTATGATTTGGTATTTTGTCATTTTGACTTTTGACTAAAAGGCATAATTATGAGATAAAAACTCAAAATTATGTCATACCAAGTTAAAATGGACTAAATGGACAAGAAACAATTATGAGATAAATGTCAACATACGAAGTCATAATAATATCTCTTCTTGAGATAAGAAGTTGAAATTGAGAAATTAAGTCAGTTGTGAAAGTTACAACTTAGTATGTCATGATTGTGATTTTTTTTTTAAATCTCATAATTCAGATTTTGCTGTAGCATGATTTTTTATTAATGTTGTGGATATGCCCCCATAGTCTTATGCTTCTATGCATATGCTTCTATTATTGTGCATTGTGAATGAAGCTTTCAGTCTTCTGCTTTTTTGTCAAATATGTCAAATCAAGATCATAGGAAGTGACCACAAGTGAAGTTTTATAGGCAGAAATCTACAGCCTTGCTGCAGTGATAAAGCACCTACAAACCCTGATGAATAAGAGAGAAGGAGAAACACATGGATAGCAGATTAGAGTGGAACATGATGGCCTACTTGCACTGAGCGGCTGACAGGCCAGATCCCGAGAGCGCAGGGATGCTGCGGACACACAGCTATCTTTGTGACGGTCCAGACAGAGCATCAGACTGCAGTCACAACACTGCAGCCCGCGGGCATCAGCGACTGGCACGCGGCAGACCGGCACGTGAATCAAGCCCATAGATGACTCAGCTTCATATGAAACCCCTCTGAATGTGTGTGTGTGCTTGTGAAATAAAATCAGAGGTAAATGTTCATTTCTGTCTAGATATACACAGTTTACGTCCATGTTTTAAGGATCACTGGTCCTCAGCTGGTTTTGCTTCAGGACCCAGATATTAAATTCACAATTCGGCACCAACATTATTTATTCCACAGCTACTGAACCTGTATTCAATGCTGTCTGGATCTGTACAAATACTGATTAGATGCATGAAAACTGTGCGATATTATTACAATTTTAAATACCTTTTTTTTATTTTAATATATTGTAAAATGTAATTTATTTCTGTGATCAAAGCTGAATTTCTTCAGTGTCACATGATCAGAATTCATTCTAATATGCTGATTTGCTGCTCAAGAAACATTTCTGATTATTATTAATGTTGAAAACAGTTGTGATGCTGAATCTTTTTGTGCAAACTGTGATATATTTTATTTATTATTATATATATTATTTCTTGCTTTTGAAACATTATAAATGTTTTTAGTCATTTTCAAGCAATTTAATGCATCATTACTGAATAAAAGTATTAATTTCTTTAAAAAAAAAATCAGTATAGTGTATATGGAAAGTGTTCTTGTCTAATTATTTTGCTATCTAGATGCACAAATAAATAAGTTGCATAGTTGCATTGTACTATTTACATTCAGCATTATTTTTTCTCTGCGGCCTGCAACCCACTGACCCAGTTAAGAACCAGTTATTTAGGACAAATGTGTGAGGTAATGAAAACAACAATGGAAATGAGACATATGATTGAAATTAATTTAATGAAATGTTACATGAGTGACAAAACATTTCAGTCCTGTTGTTAATACAAAACATTCATATATACTTACAATATCAGTCACACATTATTCGAAAGTGTTCCTTCCAATTTTACATCCATGAACCACCATCAAAACAAACAGAAAAGACCACATATTCAGGTCTATTTCTTTATTCATCCCTTCTCTGTTTTTATAAAGCAACCATGTGCAATACTCTGTCTCCAACGTGATCCCCTCGCTTTGTTTCTGCAGCTTGCAACTGCAACGACACCATGATGCATCACCGGACAGCCAATGGGATGAGCGTGTTGCGGCTCATGTCCTAAACTAGCATGTTTAAACTGTCCCAGCAGTGTTTTTGGGGCAAATTTGCCCAGTGATCAGACAGCAGAGCGGGAAAGGGAGGAGCTAAAGGTGTGGAATAACACGTGTCACGCAATACGGCCTCGTCCTGTCACAGGACATCACATCTGCCCCGAGCATCCATGCGAACACTTATGAACACACACAGACTGCAATGCCGCATTAACTGCTTTGTAAAGGGGAAATCATAGCAGTCGAAGGAAACAAAGACAATACAGACTCGTTTGGTGGCAGTTAAAATGCATTTCACGTTGGGTTTTAACTAAAATAAAGCAGGCATGTTGAAGTGCATAAACTCTGCTCCACCAAACGGAAATGTAAATGTTTCCAAACAGGTTGGCTGAGTCAAAGTTGTAGTGTCAGACCGGTCTGCATGCTCAAACAGAGCAATATTTTGAAAGTACCACAATTTTTGTGGAAGAAAACTATTTGGCTGAGATACAACAAAAGTATTTTAACATAAAACAATTGCACGCTTCGTTCAGTCTTTGACTTTCAAAAAGGCAATCAACAACATCTTCCTGAACTAACCAGCAGTATACAGCATAACCAGCATGCAAGCAAGCAAACTGCATGACATTTCCAACTTCCTCATGTCCTTCACACCTTCAGCAGACTCAAGATTTGAGTTTCTGAAACAATTCTGAGTTGAAGGAAGACTATAATAAGGTTTTGATTCACAGAACACCAAGTTGTAAGTATCTCACTTCAGTTAACAGGTGCACAAACACGCTGCACTGCTGCCAAGTCTGTCTGATAAAAATGATAGCTCACAATGATAATATGCAGGTTATTAGTGGAATGAAAGGCCGGAAACATACTTTTTGCAAGTACACAAATGCTTGGCTAACACATTTTTAGCACACCGTCCCATTTTTGCATCACTGTGGTGGTAATGAAACTCAACACTCATGTGGTGAAATATTTTTTTTAAACGTCTGCATCATTAAACCACCACATTAACCCCTCTGCTGAAAACCCGGTCAAAAAGATCATAGGCCTCATTGATCTGAGCTAATGTACCTCAGGTTTTGAGTGACAAAATCATTATTTGTGCAACATTTTGTTAATTTTCGCTCAAAAACTGAGGTGCATGAGCTCAGACCATTGAGGCCTATATGAGCAATCAGTTTTAAAAAAAAAAAAACAGTGCTAATTGAAAAAAAGCAAATCAATAAAAATATAAAATCCAAAATTTGGTAATAATAGAGCATAACAAGAAATGTACATGCATTTTTTGTAGGATGGTTATTTTTAACTGGGAAGCACCACAAGTGTAACGAGATGGCAGAAAAAAAATCCCCCAAAATTATTTTTTGACCTGTTTTGGGAAGTCAGAAAATTTTAGTCCAGTGCGATAACATTACCTAACATTTTCAGGAAAAAGAAAAACTTCTCCAGGTTAAAATGGCCAGAATGCAACATGAGGGTTAATTTAATTTATTTAGCAACTTTCTCTTCAAAAAGGAAATATTAATGCCCCCATAGCACCCTTTTGGAAATGCTGAGAATGCAACGCAATATAAATTGCACTCAGTCACAATTTAAAGCACAGTGACATACAAATAAAAAAAAATGCTTGATAGCTTGAAGCATTTGCGTTCTTGTACTTGTAAGAGTAAACTTACCTAAATTGCTTAGCATATCAGGGGAGCGACACAGCAGACACACCTCAAGTTACTTGGTGTGCAAATGTTTAATTGATGTCTATTGAATTTGGTAAGTGGGTCAAACATCAAGCCAGCTGCAGCACACTAGTAGACAAATATTGCGTGCAGATAGAAGAAGCTGCTGCCTGAGGCTGTGCCCACTTCCTGTTCAACGGCATGCTTCTGCCGACAGGAAAACCTTTCATATGGTTTCGTGTAAAACTCGACTCAGCAGGAATGACATTTGATCAACAGCGATGATTTCATAAAGTTCTTCTAAATCTTCTTGAGTCACGACTTGCTTTCCATTACTTGATCGTGTTCAAAATATTCACAGCTTTATTTGATCGTTGTGTCTTAAAAATATAACATACAGTACATTCATCTTAATCACATTATCATAAAAAAGCATTAGAAACAACATTACAGATTGGTTTCACTAAAAAAACTGCTTCAAACTCATGCAGTTGCACACAGAGTCGGCATTAACAAGTGCTGGAGACAAATGAGAAGATATTTTCTTAAGTTATAATGAAAAGAACAAGTCACTTTAACATAAGGTCCTCAAACGCTCTTTGTGTAGTACATTTCCTAAAGTGTCTAACACCAAGTGTAGTATTGTAGAGCAGTCCTCAAGGCTCTGATGTTCTTCAATAGCATCTTTTGGGGGAAAATCTGAGCATTTCACTCTTGTGCATTGGACCTGCTTTCAATAGTTGCTTGGTACATCTCAAACACAGAGGTCCTTCCCTTTTTAAAATCACATTATGGCTCCGAGTGGAGCTCAGGTTTTGAACCTACAGCAGAACTGACTGACTCTCTGATGCATGTATCAAGTCAACTATTAAAACTCAGGCCACAACCCCTTCCAGATCCATTGAGAGATAAACTAAAGCTAGAGAACCCCTAAGCAGAAGTCCCGTGGTGTGTGATCCTTAGAGGTTATAGAAGGGTAGAGTCTGAATCTTCGACATCTGAACATCTTCAGTTTGGCTTCGTCTTTTCCGGACGCCACGCATATTTGCACATCTTCACGGGGCGGGTTCGTGGCGAACCTTCTCTGTCATCTGTTTGGCACTGTAATACGACAGGCTGAGGCCCATGATGGCCAGCATCATGGCGATCTGGTTGACGGAGCGGTCGTGGGTTGGGGCCTGAACCTCACCTGCTACCTGCCTCTGCAAAAATAATGGAAAAAATGATCGTTAACAAGGCCAGCCTCTTGCACATGCACTGAAATTTTGAACGCTCATCGGACTTCCTCATGAGGACCAATGATCTGCTCAGTTATGTGGGTGGAATGAAATCATTAAATATTTACTGCCAATAAAGTCATGTTCAGACAGCAGGAGAGGAACTGTTTGTAATCAAAAGCATACAAAAACAAAAAGGGAGTCAATTCCAACATGACTTTTTTTTTTAAATCAGAACCAGATTATGACAGCATTTGTTAGGATAAGTGGATGAAACAGTCAAACGAGTGACGCCACACTCAGTTTTAAGCCAATCTCAAAAAGGTGACATTAAGACGGTTTAACAAGTCACCCTGCAATTAAAGCAAGTAGGTTTAGACGGGTCTAAGAATAGTAAGATGATAAATCTGCTTAAGATTAAAAAGATTAAGTATACAATCATTAGGCAGGGCTTAAAAAGAAGGATGCCTGATGGTTTTTTGAGACCGTCCCTAACTAACATTACGGTCTCCTAGCAAAAGCCATTATGCAAGTGTCACATATGCATGCATTTTAAAGGAGTCATATCATGCTTAATCTTTTTATTTTGATACCGAATAGGTGTCGTTGACGTGTACACCGAGAAAAAAAAAAAAAAAAAGTAAAAAACTCAATTGCTAGTAAGTTTCACAAAGAAATGGCAAAGTAACACATTGAAATAAATGTGAAATTGAGGACTGAAAAGTATTTTCTTGTAAAACATGCTCACATGATCGCTTTATTTACAAATTCTTACAGTAGTGTTGATGCACCCCAATATTAGTACAAGTACTAAATCTGTGATTCAAGACAGACGATTTTGGATGTTTTAAATGTTAAAACTTTGAAACAAATGTCAGTCAGACCAAATCAATCAAGACACTTGCTTGTTGACAACCGTTCCCCCCTGCTGCTTTCATGCTATTTTTATATTCCAAGTCGTGAGAATTACATCCAGCTCCCGAGGGATGAATCTAAACTGGTATTTCTCATGTGTACACAGCCTTCATTCAGCCCTTCACGGTCATTGTTCATATAATTAGAGTTCAGTTGCTTTTAGCCAGGAGGAATGCAGTGGGCAGCCGAGATCTGGCTTTGGGTAAAAGCCAGACCGGCACCAGTCTGATCTTTCCAATGGACAGATTTACACATCCCAAACTAACATTACTTTCTCCTGACAAAAGCCATTATGCAAGTGTCATTTTAAAGGAGTTGTCGCACTTTATCTTTTTATTTTGATACCGAATAGGTGTCGTTGATGTGAGCAGTCACATTAATGTTGGGTCTCTGATGTCCGAACAAGCCATTTTTGCAGATTATTTTGAACAAATGGCGTTTTCCATTTGGAAGGAAGTTGAGTTTTGAAAGCTACAGTATGTTTTCATAGCACAATAAAGTCTTTTATCGCAAAAGACTGAGGAAATTT
>JAFVLL020021296.1:13888-71388 GCA_021397915.2 Tor tambroides
CTCTGGCGAGATCCCAATTTCGTCGGTCATCCGACGTGACGTCTCCGTTCCCTCCTTCAGGGAACGAGGGTTACATACGTAACCGAGACGATCTCCACAAACAACTGCAAACTACTGGAAATTTGTTTATCAAAAGTATGGGAAGAAACTGAACCTGAAATCTTTTGCAAGAACATCTTGTGGTTTGCAGACTAATAACTGGAATTCTTTAACTTCCAATGAAATCAATCTACTTGGCACAAAACCAAAGACACACCGATTACACCAGCCCTACTGTATGATGGTGAAAGTGTGTTTGCACACTAGTGTCTTCATACAGTCACACCCAGAGTAACTCACCGTTCTGACTTGTTTTATCTTCATTTTAAGCAGGTAAGTTACTTCACAGTCACTCACATGTATAACATCAACCTGGCCGACAGAGTTGTATGACTGTAGGCTGTATGAATAAGAGCAAATGAACATTACCACACTTTAAGTCAAAATTGAATGGGAAAATATTTCATTGAGAATGCACATCACTAAGGCTCTTATGAGCAGAAATTAATAAATGAATTATTATAACAATTTCAGGAACAGCAATATTCCGATTCAAATGGTGCACTCCAGTTAAAAATGCTGTCCGACTTGTTCTCCCCTGAGCATGATGGGAAATGACATGCTGACATCACAGTTTAACACTCATTGAATTACAACATCCAACTCTAAACATGCTGCCATTTTGTAATTGTCCTTTTTAAGCTTGATTTTCAAGCTTGATTTTAAGTCAGATGTCTGTTCATCAGCTGTGCTTTGAAAATGGTTTGTATATATGTTTTTACCTATGTCTTGTCATAAGAAATGTTATTCATTTAATCTACTAACTGCCTAAATTTAGTATATATAAATTCAAATATTGGGGAAATAATCATTTGTTTGCTTATAATAACGATTTCTTTTATTGAAGTGTGAAAAATAAGGAAGTTGTAGAATACAGAATTTCAGAATTTTCTCTGAATGTTCAAATTGCAAACATTATGGGAATGTTACTTTTGAATGTTATCCAAACATTCAAAAACAACTAGTAACATTTAAAAAATGTTACATGAATACCTAACTAAAATGTTTTAGACAAAAACATTCCATTATATTTTGAGAACTTTATTAAAGAACATAACTTTGAATGAACATTCTATTAACGTTACTTGAAGAACAATTGTTCAATAACTTTGAGAGAACCTTGGTGAAACGTTCTGAGAACATTCTCTATTAGCTGAGAAGGACAGTCAGTGTTTGTCTTCGTTTACGCAGATCACTGATCTACTGTGAGATGTTGAAACATCCACCCTAACAACACTTTTCCCACTCCTCCCTTCGACTACAGCCGCCCACATTCCCCTCCACATTCAGCAATAACAAACCTTTAGTTGGACAGGAAGGCTGGATTTGGTTTAGAGGCTGGGTTTTGGGGCGAGGCAACATTTATTAGGATGACACTCAGAAGAGAATTCATTCATCTCCAACACACGGGAAACCACTTCAGCTGAATACTCTAGGTAAAGCTTTTAATTCACTTCTCTGTTTGTTTGAAGTACCTTTATGTAGTTTATAGTCAAATAGAACCAACAAATTAGTAAATTTGATATCTGTATGTGTAAATGATCCAACTACTGAACTACTGGTCTGATATTAGAAATCTGATGCCATATGAGACCTAAAACATCCATGTTTCTTTGACAAACGTGTTGTTGTTCACATAGGAAATGAAAGCTTGTGTTTGGAATTATTGTTACTTTATTTGTTATGCTGATTATGCATCTCTCTTCTTTCTTGCTCAGCTTGTGAAAATGGAGCCTTTGCCTGCAGCAAACACACAGTTCTCTCTAAACTTGTTCAAGAAAATCAATGGAGGAAATGCATCAGGAAATGTGTTCTACTCTCCGATCAGCATCTCCTCAGCTCTGGCCATGGTGTCGCTCGGAGCAAAAGGAAACACGGTGGCGCAGATGTTTAAGGTGATCTTGCACAATCTGAATTTCTGCATGTACTGAGCGAGAGTGAAGAGAAAGTGAATAGAGACAGAGGGAAAAGACCAGGAAGTGACGCAAGCCTTTTGCACAAAAGATTTTTAAAGGAACAGCTCACCCATAAATGAACACTGGTTATTATTTACTCGTCCTCACAACACTGTTGCAGCTTGTGCATTATATTACAAATATGCACTGTATTTCCAAGCTGCAGTTATGGTTTAATGTTCAGTGGGCATTATTTGTTAAACATTGACTTGTAAGCAGAACATACTGTATGTAAAAAATAATTTCATAAACAGAAACTTAATTCTGCTTGTTTATCAATGTTTGAGTTCTAGGCATTGCATAAACAAAAGTTGCCAGATATTTCCACTTATTTATAGATAATCAATGGCCTGACATTGCAAATCAACAAAAAATGTATTTGACATCGTTTGTAGTGCATTTTAAACTTTCTAAAGGGTATTTAAGAAATGGATTCACAATAGATGTCGAATGTATCAGAATATCAAGGTTTTATTTATTAACCCTCACAGTCATTTTGAGGATTGCTTTTTTCCCAAAAATGCTAGTTAATGTTATCACATCGGACTAAAACCTATACGGTCAAAAATGAACAACCTACAGAAAAATTGCTTATATATTTCATGTTATGTTATATTATCACCAAATTGGTTTCAATTTTTTTTATCAACTTGTTTTCTTTCAATTAGCTCAGGTTTTGCATTTCTTTTTGGAAATGATTGGTCGTAGTCCTCATTGATCTGATGCACCTGAGTGAACATGTCTAAAAGAAATACAAAACCTGTGCATAACTGAAAGAAAACAAGTTGACAAAAGACTGAATCCAAGATTTGGTGGTTATATGGCATAATGTGAGATTTACAAACAATTTTTAAAGGATCAGCCATTTTTGACTGGGAATATTAAGAATTTAATTCTACCATAATAATACTGTTTAGGTCCTGAGTTTTACCAATCCTCCCAAACCCGACGCAGCGACTCCATCTCATCAACAAACCCAGAAGCCCCAGATCATCTGCGGCGTCAAGGGTCAACATGAACCATCAATGACGCAACAAACCCAGAAGTTTGAGCTACCTCCCGAACTCAAGGTTTAGTATGAGTATTTTCATGAAACACTAACTTCGTGACTTTATGATTGCAATGACAGCTGTATTTTCCATAGTGGTGCATGTAGCCTTTAGGTTCATCTGACTAAGTTTGCCACTGTTGATGCAAACAGAAATCTCCTGCTCAGCCGGCACCTGGACAAAAAACTGAGGACCAGATTCATTCCAGCTTCAACAAGCTCATGAGTGAACTGAAGAAACCAGGAGCCCCGTATGTGTTGAGTCTCGCCAACCGCCTCTACGGAGACCAATCCTACCAGTTTGTTGAGGTAAGACTCAAAGCAAATAATTCAAGGTTTGCTCATGTTATTAAAGAATAAGGTTCTGGAAGTAATCTCTAATTAAATCGATTTGCTATGTTACAGAAATTCCTTAATGATGCAAAGAGATACTATGAAGCTGGACTGGAGAAGGTGGACTTCATAAAGAAATCAGAAGCTGTACGTGTCGACATTAACAAATGGGTGGAGAAAAACACTCAAGGTAAAAATCAGCATGAACTTATTCTGAATTTAATGTCTACACTCTGCTCTACACTCATACATTTATTTGTAGAGCTTTACGTTTAGCAGTTTTTTAATATGTAGATCTTGAGTTGATCTATGACTCTTTGTAGGATAAAAATTTAGAAATGTGAAGCCCTTCTGGGTTGTTTGGAACAGTGTTATTTTAGTATCTTTAAGATATTATTAAAGTATTTCCTTCACAGGAAAGATCAAAGACTTGCTCCCACAGGGATCCATCGATGCGATGACGAGACTGGTCTTGGTGAACGCCATCTACTTCAAGGGGAACTGGGAGAAGAAATTCCCAAAGGAAGCCACCAGAGATGGACAGTTTAAGCTGAACAAGGTGAGATTTCTTGATCTTGTTGAATTAAAATATTTGAAATTAAATCGGAGGAGTTTTGACATCTTTCCATTGATGCTTGGCAGACTCAAACTAAACCAGTGAAGATGATGAATCAGAAGGCAGAGTTTCCTTTGGGCTTCATACAAGATATGGACAGTCAGGTTCTGGAGCTGCCGTATGTTGGGAAGAATCTCAGTATGTTGATCATCCTTCCTAACGAGATTCAAGACGAAACCACTGGCCTTCAGAAGGTGAGACAGCACAGGTTCTGCTCCCAGAAGGGGTTTTTTGCAGCAAAGCCATAGAAGAATCATCTTGGGATCCCCAAAGAACGTTTCAGTGCACAGTTCTTAAAAGAACCATTTTTTCTTAGTGTGAAGAACAGTCTAAAAAAATCTGAAGAACACTTTTCCACTATAAGGAACCTTTTGTGGAATTGAAAGGTTCCATGGATGTTAAAGGTTCTTCACGGAACCATAGAACCATTTTTTTTATTAGAATGTATATGGTTTGTTGTTTCATTATTTCTTAATAGCAAATACATGTGCAGAGTTCATATGGTTGTAAAAACACACATTAACTTGACTTTCTTATCCAGCTTGAAAAGGCACTGACCTACGAGAAGCTCATGGAGTGGACGAGACCTGAAGTCATGCGTCAACAAGAAGTTCAAGTATCTCTGCCCAAATTCAAGATGGAGGAAACCTATGACATGAAGAGTCTTCTGATCAGCATGGGAATGGAGGATGTTTTTGACCAGCAGAAGGTGAATCTGTCAGGCATGTCGCCCAACAACAACCTGGTGGTGTCGAAGGTGATTCATAAAGCCTTTGTTGAAGTAAACGAGGAAGGAACCGAAGCAGCTGCAGCCACCGGCGTCGTCGTAATGACCCGATGTCTGAGGATCCCGCAGGTCTTTAACGCAGACCATCCGTTCCTCTTCTTCATCCGACACAATCCAACCAAGAGCATTCTGTTTTATGGACGCTTCTGTTCTCCGTGAGCGAATCCTGCTCTTTGGGAATCTTGCAGCTAGTTTAGTTGGTGATCTGGTTAGAATGAGTAGGGGAGAGTGGACAACTACTACTAATTGTCATCTACCGGTATAAGAAACATTTATATGTGCCAACAGTATCAGAACCTATTGCAATTTACATGAGAAAGACTTAAATTAACAGTATTAAACTGTTTTAAATTTGATGTGGTAATGGAATTGTTTTGCTTCAGACTCGGGTGGGATCTGCAATATAAATGAAATAAAATTAAATATAAAAACTTAAAACATTTTTTTTTATTATTTCAGCTAGTGCCAAAGTACCATTTCTCATTTTTGTTTAGTTTAAGCTGAAGTCCTAAAATAAGTAAAAAACTAATAAATAAAAATAAAATCTATCCAGACATTTAAAAAAAAAAACCTAAAACTAAAAATGACAAAAACAAAATTACTAAACCTTTAACTAAGATTATATAAAAATTTAATTTAAATGTAAAAATTAATGAAAACTCAAATGAATAAATTATACTAAAATATAATTTTCTGTTTCAGCCTTAAACTAGATGTTTTACTGAAATAATGTGCATTAGATATTATAAAGATTTCAACTTTCAATTAAGCATTATAATTTCCATTACTACCAACTATTGCTGTTATCACCCCAAACCTAAACATTTAGCTTAGAAATAATAAAATAAAAGATCTACATTCAATATGGATGTTTTTCTCAGCTTGAGAGAAGACTTTACCATGCACATCAGAAATGTTGACGTATTTTTAATTGAAGACATTAATGCATTACAGTTGTCCTGGTTTCACCTATTATGATAATTCAGATGTTGTGGTTTTGCATGGGTCTCTGCATGTCATATGTAATCAAATGCATCAGTTTACATAAACATCAAGCGCTTGTATTGTTTCCTGTACTAAACAATGCTCCATTAAAGTTTGATTTTCACTGTAATAGTATATCCAACAAAATCTGTTTGTCTGTTTGTTTGTTTATTTGTATAGAAACCACCATTAGGAACTCTGGTCATTTAGGCATGGTGTAAGAAACTTAAATAAAACTGGTTTCTATTTTCCTCACTTTCAAAACAGAAAGAGAGGAATATATATATATATATATATATATATATATATATATGCAGTGCCTTGCAGAAGTATTCAAACCCCTTCATTTTTTTCACATTTTATTATGTTGCAGCTTTATGTTAAACTGCATTAAATGACATTTTTTCCACATAAATCTACACTCCATACACTATAATGGCAAAGCAAAAACAGAACTGTCACAACTTTGTAAATTTATAAAAAATAAAAAGTCTGAAATAAGTATGTTGCATAAGTATTCAAACCCTTAACTCAGTACTTAGCTGAAGCACCTTTATAGCCTCAAGGCTTTTTTGTTTGATGTGACAAGCTTTGCTCATCAGCATTTGGCAATTATCTGCCATTCTTCTCCTCACCTGTTCACCTCTCAAGCTCTGTCGGGTCGGAAGGGGGCAGATGCACATTTTCAGGTTTCTCCAGAAATATTTGATTGGGTTCAAGGCCAGGCTGTGGCTGGAACACTCAAGGACATTCACAGAGTTGTCTATAAGCCACTCTTGCTGTGTGTTTAGGGTCACTGTCCTGTTGGAAGGTGAGCCTTCTGCCCATTCTGAGGTTCTGAATGCTCTGGACTGGGTTTTCATTAAGGCTATCTCAATATTTTGGTGCACTGAGCTTCTCTTCTACTCTGGTGAATCCCTCTGTACCTGCCGCTGAAAAACAGCCCCACAGCATGAGGCTGCTACCAGCACACTTTACTTTTGGGATGGTACTCTGCAGGTGATGAGCAAAGCTGATTTCCTTCAAGCATGATGCTTAGAATTGAGGTTCATCAGACCAGAGAATCTTGTTTCTCAGAGTCTAAGGGTCCTTTAGGTGCGTTTTTGCAAATTCCAAGTGGGTTTTTGTGTGTCTTCACTGAGGAGAAGATTGAGTCTGGCCACACCGCCATAAAGCCCAGATCGGTGGAGTGTTGCAGTGATGTTTGTCCTTCTGTAGGTTTTTCCCATCTGCATATATGATCATGGAGCTCAACTAGAGTGACCATCAGCTTCTTGATCACCAATATAGACAAGTCTCTTCTCCATCAGTTGCTCAGTTTGGCCAGGAGGCCAGCTCTAGTAAGAGTTCTAGTTGTTTCAAATATCTTGCTTATGGATAATGAAGGCTACATGATTCTGTGAACCTTCAATGCAGCAGAATTTTTTCTGAACTCTTCCCCAGATGTGGGGCTTGACGCAAACCTGTTTCTGAGCTCTACAGGCAGTTATTTTGACCTCAGGGCTTGGTTTTTGCTCTGATACGCATTTTCAGCTGTTAGACCTTTTATTAAGATGTGTGTGCCATTCCAAATCATACCCATTCAGTTGAATTTGCCACAGGTTAACTTCACTGGAAGTGTAGTAACATCTACAAGCAACATGAATGCTCCTGAGCTAAATTTCAACTGTCCCAGATAAGGGTTTGAATACTTATGCAGTGGAATCATTTAAGTTTTTTATGTTTGATAAATTTGCAAAGATGTTGAAAACCTGTTATTTGCTTTGTCATTATGGTGTGTGGAGTGTAGATTGTTGTGGAAAAAAAGTAATTTCAAGCGGTTTAACGTAAGGCTGCAACACAACAAAACGTAAAAAAATGAAGGGGTCTGAATACTTCTGCAAGGCACTGTTTATATATAGAGAGAGAGAGAGAGAGAGAGATTTCATCTTTAGAGGGGCTTAGATACAACGATACAAATGACCTAAATGAACAGTATTTTACTGTGCTTATGAAAACTGTATTACTGTATGAAATAATTAGACACAATTTCCTATTAAAGGCACAGAAGTTACTTAGTGAGTGATTCTCATGTTTTTCTTTTGTTATTTGATTAACATTATTAGCCTAATATAAGAAATGCATGGATCCGTTATACTGACACACATCCCGTATTTTCTTAACTGTTTCTGTTTATTTAAGACGTAACCGACTGCGTTTACTTGGATACTCGTCAAGACAGCCATTGTGGCATAATATTGTGTATGTATTTGCTTTTCTGCTCGAGAAGACGCGAAAGTGAATGACCCGATCTCATGAAAGTGCATTTCAATGGCACGATTTTCTGTTTATATCTGGTGTGCTTATACGCAGAAACTGACTTTGGCTTTTGACTTTGATCTGACAGCCTTAATAACAAAATCCTACTTAGTTCATATAGTGTGACAATATGGGGAATACAATGTATCTGTTTTTAATAGGTAATATAATGGTAGCAATAATTACAGTATATTATAATTTTGAATTAGCTTTACTTTGTTATGTATGTTTGTCGTGTATATTATTTTTTAATATGTCTATTTTTTATTTCACTTTTTGTTTGAGTAATTTTAGTACTTCAACTGATTTAGTTATTTCAGTGAGTCATGGTTTTCGTCTAATATTTTTATTTTATTTCAGCTTCATTTTCATTTTTAGTTCTAGGTAACAGTAACAACACCTGCAGAGACTGTCGAGTCTCTATCTATAGACTTTCCAAGATATTCACTTTTCAGAAATATTCAGAAACATATTTTGTTGTGTTTTTGTTAGTTGTTGTGGTTGTTTATGTCTATGTGTGTATAGAAATATGTCTGTCTGTCTATCATTTTTAGTTATAGGTAACAGTAACAACATCTGCAGAGGATATATATATATAGACTTTCCAAGATATTCAATTTTCAGAAATATTCAGAAATATATTTTCAGAAATATTCACTGGAGTAAAACGTGTGACAATTAGCCCCGGTATTCTCTAAATGGAAATTATTTGGACACTTAAG
Organism: Tor tambroides; assembly: GCA_021397915.2. Taxonomy (NCBI): domain Eukaryota; kingdom Metazoa; phylum Chordata; class Actinopteri; order Cypriniformes; family Cyprinidae; genus Tor; species Tor tambroides. Next base: position 22,731 of record JAFVLL020021296.1, read on the forward strand.
TTACTGTCTAAAAGTCTTTGCATTACATAACAAAATACCAATAACCAAATTATTTTTGTCTTTATTTTGAACATTTAAATTAAACATTGCATTAAAAGTAAAAGTATAAAAAAATGCTTGTTTTATCGTTCTTTTAAAATAATTTATTTGGACATTTTGTCCTGGCATTTTGACATAATACATTTTTTTTTTTTTTTTTTTTAGTTCTATCACATAAGTACAGCACAAAAAGATAAAATGCAATGCAGCGTGCAGATGTTGTTTGGGATGCTCGTATAGTGTCACCGCCAGATGGCGTCATAGCGCTTCGTGAACGCGCACGTCCGCCGCGGGCCGCGCTTCTCGCTGCGTGACATGTAGAACAAAATGTACAGAACACAGTGTTCTTGTGAAGGAGCCACGTGCCACATAATGGGTCTTTGTCTGCATGTATGTGCGTCTCAGTATTTCTGTTGAGAAAGTGCAGTTCTGCAGCTGTATCCAGCAGTGATGGGTGACCGTGGGTCAAGAGATCATTGATGAAGGGTTATTAATAATTATTACACTCGTGTTAATGTATAGGCTACACGCCCTATATGCAGCTTACAACAAGAACTCTTGTCTTGTGTAATGTGTAAACACTACAGAGCCATAGATGCCTATAGTGTTTAGATACAACCCTTATTTCATTAGCTACTCATTTTGCATTTATAAATGTACATTTTCAAATAAAATACCTTCTTTTTTTATTTTCAAGAAAGATGTTTTATATTTATTTCCCAACCATTGTATTGGTTTTCTTTAAATAACTCATATTTGTGTTCTTTAAATAACTCAAAAATTCAATAAATTCAATTTCTTGTGTTATTTTGGGATCATTGAGATACTATTATAATTTGTATTAATAGCAAGAAGCAAAATTTATTTTTATTTGTTGAAGTTAGTAATTTTGTTGTGTTTTTGTCAGTTTTAGCAGTTGTTTGTCTATGTGTGTATAGACATATAGACATATATATGGGTCAAAGATGAAAAAGGGTTTAAGCATAAAAACAATAAGTGTAATACTGCTTTAATTGTTGTTGTTTTTCCCCAAATTTTTTTTAAAAGTTTTCTGTTTAATTCAATTATAATTTTGTTTTTGTTTGTCTGAGCACAAAATAAATATCATACATTTTTCCCTGATTTACAGAAGACACGCACTAAAATGTCATTCAGTGTAACAGTCTTGTCAGGCATATTTACAACAAAAATCAATTTATGACATATTAAAAGACTATTTACTTTCACCCCAGATAATAATTAGTTGTAATTTTACATTTTTAAAATTTGCCACTATCCTAGGTTTTGCCTATTTGTCAGTAAGAATTTTTACTCATTTAAAACACAATAAAATTTGATATGCTCCCTTATTCTTTTATATATTTTAATATGTACAAGTCAAAATAAGCATGTTGTTTGATTTTTTACATAAATATTGTGTTGCACTGAATGACAATGTAACATTATTTCAACCAAATTTTGATATTTTATTCTCCAAAAACATATTTAAAACCTTAAAAGTAGACGCTTTACTTACATTTAATGTGCTTTCTGTGGACATAAAATATTTTTTGTAAATTTCTTTTGATGCGGACACCTTTACGTCTTTGACCCATATATATAGTTTTTATTATTTATTCAGTTTTAGTTTAAGTTAGTTTAGTACTTAATTAAAAATGAGAAATGTTGCTTTCATAACTAGATAAAAAGTTATTTTTTCATATTTTATTTCAGTTAACATATTTTTGCATAGAGTAACAAGAATCAATCAATTGCTTGTAAGCAGTGTTATTTTAGTATTATTGAGATGCTATTATAGTTTTTCATTAATATTTTCTTTAGAACCCCCTTAGAACAGTTTGTTTATTGTCTTTATGCTTGTAACTGTTGTGTTCTTTGTTGCAAAAAAAAGAAAAAAAGGGCATTGTGGTTATACTTGAACATTAAAACTTTTCTCTTTTCAGCAAAATTTAAACAATTATTTTAATAATATTAATAATCAGCATGAATTCAATCTCAAGGATTGGTCTGTGAGAGTCAATGGACCGTTGAATTTGATTTTTACCAAAAAAAGCAACAACAACAACAATAAACAAAATTGCAGAGAAACTGCATTTTAAACCCGAGACATGCTGCTGCCCCAACCAAATTTTAAGAGTGCTTTAAACAGAACCAACATTCAAAACCACTGAAATAAAACAAGCTTTTGGCTGCACATTTGGCCTTATATTTACTGAAATACATGAGACAACTTGCCCCAGTTGCACCCATTCATCTATATGCTAGCAAACTCCTAAATGCTGACAACAGATATAAACATTTTAAACGTCTCTTCTTGCAATGCCATTCAAAAATATCCGTTTTACAACTTAATGGAGGCAAGGAAACCAGATCTTCTGTGTTACCATGGATCCATTTCCAAAAGCAATCTTACTTTTTTCCAAATACTGCCATGCGATCTCTAACGCAAAAGCACTTCCTCAAGGTTACACATGCTCATCAACAGCTGATCGGCAACACAGATGCTCACCCAGAATACATCTATCAGAAAGAGCAGTGTTAAGATGTGACAGATGTTGTTTATGACGTTTTTCATGGTCTCAATATCATTTCACATCACCTGTACTGTATGTGCTGAGTGTTATGTCATATATCACTGCTCTCCTGACCAATTTAACTGACTTGTCCTCTCTATACATCCCTAATGTCTATCTGACACCGCATACATCCCGCTGTGATAAGGCTGAGCGCCCAGCACTGAGCTGGTGTAGTGTTCGTGAGCTTGAGATATATATGTATGTACATATACACATGTGCATCAGTGTGTCGGCAGTACAGCATGTTCCCGCTCAAAATAACACTTTGCAAAAACAATATGACCCTAAGAGAATTCAAACATTCTGACACTCCCTGAGATGAAATGAATCTGATTGAACGGCCATACATGCATCTCTATAAATGCAGCTGCATTCATATCTGAACAAGATTCAGCAATGAAACTCATCAATCCTGCATTAAAATCATGGCAAGTGTTCATTTTCAAGATAAATGGCATTGCAAAAGCAACATGCTTCCAGTGATTTTAATATCACTTAATATGACTCGATTTCAGCATTTTCAAAATGCAAAATTTCTGAATTTTCAAAGAAAAACCAACTATTGAAAAATGCATTCAAAAATACAATGTCCTCAGTAGTCACTATTTTTCCCTTTAAAACTCATCTTTGATCATCAAAATTATATATTTAAATGTTTTTCCCTTTAAAATAATTTAACAATCAGTCTTTAAGTGAACGTTGCCATAATTATCCGCAATGAATGCCTTTTTTCACTCAAAAACAGAATTGCATGAGCTCAGATCAATGAGACCTACAACAATCTGTTCCAAAAAGAAATACAAAACCGGTGCTAATTGAAAGAAAACAATTTAACAAAACTATTCAAGATTTGGTGATAATATGGCATAATGAGTAATTTACAAACAAGACCATAACAGCAAAATAGGTAAAGGATTTTTAGTGCTGCACAAGTAAATGTAAGCAAATAACACGGCTGATAAACTATATTGTTGATTTTCAAGAAAAAAATGTATTGCAAAAGCAAAATGCTTCCATTGATCTTAATATAAGTAAATATTACTTGATTTCAGCATTCTGATCATCTTCAAAGGCAAACAATGCATCATAACTAATTAAAAAATGTCTTCAGTAATTCTGATATTTTCATAAAAGCAGGTAATAGACAAACTGTTGCTGAACTCAAACTCAAACACTAGAGCATGCAGCAAAAAACTTAAATGCAACAAACCATATAATCATGCAACCATGCATGCAAAAACAAAAAACAAAAACATAAGGGTGTAATTAAAAAAAAAAAAAAAAAGCACCAGCAAACACTTGGGTTGAATTTACAGCAAATGTATGATCTAATAGAACATAAACTCTGAATGCAATAAATCGCATGAATGTAAATGTAAATAAACTCACTGTTTGGTCAGTGGTGACTCTCTCCATGCATGACCTTTAACCTGAGGAAGAACTTCTTTATCATAAAAGTCCCTTTGGTATTTTTATGTTGTACAGACACAACTGACATTATGAGTGACAACTGCAATTTGTATTTTTTGAGTTGCATTACAGATCAGTGACATTCATATTTAAAAAATTTTAAAAAAGAAGTATTAATTAGATCATATATAAAATTTAAAGTTACATTAAAAGCATTTGCAGAAAGACCCACAAGACACTTGCATGAGTTTCAAAATGACTATGGAGATTTTTACACTAAAGGATAAACATGTCAAAGGAAAAGTTCAAATGAAAATTTGATGAAAATTTACTCAACCTCAAGCCATCCAAAATGTAGATGAGTTTGTTTCATCATCAGATCTGGAGAAATGTAGCATTGCATCACCTGCTCACCAATGGATCCTCTGCAGTGAATGGGTGCCGTCAGAATGAGAGTCTAAACAGCTGATAAAAACATCACAATAATCCACACCACTCCAGTCTATCAGTTAACATCTTGATCAGTTTTTATCAGCTATTTAGATTCTCATTCTGACGGCACCCATTCACTGCAGAGGATCTATTTGTGAGCAAGTGATGCAATGCTACATTTCTCCAAATCTGATGAAGAAACAAACTCATCTACATCTTGGATGGCCCAAGGATGAGTGCATTTACAGCAAATTTTCATTTTGGAAGTATTGCTTAAGGCATCAAGTATAATTAAAATTACACATTTAACCAGAACGGTAACTTTTTTGTCATTTTGTTTTATTCCCAGCCCATCAAATTTGCATATAGGTGAGCTGAAAATGTTTGCATGCCTATTTAATATGAGTAACGATTATGACGTTTTAACCAAGGTATGCTGAAAGCATTTGAAATGTAATTTCCTTCCACTTTGAGTTCCACCCATCATGAAGTCACAGTACCGGATTAAATTCACACCAGGATGTCAGTCCATTAACATTGTTACTCGGCAGCTGGAAAGAAAGTCTTCTGCAGTTTGTTGTCAAACACAGATGACACATGCAGATCTGTATGTTATGTAAGCCACATAAGCATGTGTGTATATATAGACATGAGCATACTGCATCTGTGACCTTTAACCTCAGGCTCTCTCACCCCCATCCAGCTGGCACTGCTCTGTAATGCTGTGGTTGTTAGAATTTTAACGTAAAAAAAAAATTTAGAAGCAAAATTTGAATTTTACAGTAAAAACGGTATATTTCATTAACTGTAATGTTAACATACCAAATCATATACAGTCAAACCAAAATTTATTCAGACACCTTCAACATTTCTCACATTATCACATTTTATTCGCCATAGTTTAGAAAATGGTAATAAAATATGACAAGAAATCAAGAGTTAAACTGTGTCAGAACAAACTCATCTCAATAATGTCAGATAACTTTGATAGAAAGCTATGTAACAAAACATGGTCAGGTCAAAGTGTCAAATCACATTTTTTCTCCCAAATTTTTATTAGTTTTTTATTTTTTTTTATTTTATTAGTATTTAGTCCACTGTATGAAGAATTCGTGGGTATAATATGTCACAGTTTACTTTATTTTGCTATCCTCACTTACAAGAACTATAGCATCCTGCACCCACTAGTAAAACAAATATCAAAAGGTGTCTGAATAATTTATGGTTTGACTATGTACTATACTGAATATACTGACAATAACCATGAAAACACAGGTGATAAAGAGAAAGTCACACGACGAATCAAAGTTCATCACAAGCAGTTCTTCCACAAGCTGAGGTTATAGTAATAGGTGAACACACATACACACAAACACAAAACAAAATGAATGACACTAAAATAATGCAATAAACATTCATTTAACAACATAAGATGTGACATCAACCCTGAATGTACATAACTGATAAGAAAAAAAACTAGGATTAAACAGTTTAATTATAAGATGATTTGTTATTTTTCAATTCTAAAAATTGTAAACAGTATTTTAAATATCACATTAGCTCTATTACAGCCATATAGAGTAAGGGAATTTACCATAGCATTTGTACAGTTTTTAACTGTGTGGTCAACTGGCAAAAATGGCTGTGTTCTGACATGCCAGCAGGGAAAATCAATGCTAAATACAAACAATTAAATGCAATAAAGCATATAATTATGCATAGTTGGGATAGCAAAAAATAGGTGGGTCGATTTTTAAAAGGGAGGAGAAAATACTCTTTTGTTGTTGATGTCAAAGGCTGTGTGTGCAGTGACTGATGAATCACATTTCTGCTGCTATTTATGCGTTTAAAAAAAATTCCTATTGTGCCTGTCATCTTTTTATGGAAGCCCATTAAATAGATAGATAGATAGATAGATAGATAGATAGATAGATAGAAGTCAAAATTATGTGATGCAAACTCAGAATTCCAAATTTTTAAGTCACAATTCTGACGTTTTTCCAAAAACTATAGAATACGGATTTCTCTCTCTCTCTCTCTCTCTCTCTTCTTTTCTTCCATGAAATAAAAAAAATATTTGTAACTTTTTTTTCTCACAATTATGGGTTCATATTTCACAATTCTGAAAAAAAAGTTTTAAAAAAGTCAGAATTGTAAGATATAAACTCACAATTATGAGAAATTATAAAACTTACACTTATAAAAAGTCACAATTACCATGATTATTTTTTATCTGTCAGAGGAGAAACATGCTTTTTGTCCCTAGAACGGTGCAATTACCACATTGAACAGCAGGGGCAAACTACCTACGCAAACCAGCCCAAACCTGAACCAGAGCATTAGGGATGTGGTTTGGGGTTCAAATGACCTCAATCAGGCATGGTTTTTAGGGGGACTTTATATAAATGCTGTGCATGCATTCAAAAACATCTGGACAGAACAGAAAGGAACAGAACACATATTTTTAACTTAAAAATGCAGCACTCCTGGCTCTCAAAAAAGAGTGTAGATACCGATATACTCTAGGACAGAGTGATTTTCTGAATCCATGTTACCAAACCTGCTGTTTACTAGACAGAGATTCCATAAATCAGAGCTCCTCTGTTACATAAGCACCATTTGACCTCTGACCCTTATGTAACGTATGGTTATCTGAAACTCGGTGGTCGTCCTGACTGAGGCATGTACCAACATAACCTAAATAACTCCCCTCCCCCTCAACCTATACAAGAGCTTTGAGCTGTCTTTGTCTTGCTTGAGGAACACGGTGATCCCAGTTCCTGAACTTTCAAAAAATCGTACTTTTCTTTAAGTGAGATGTATGTATTTTCAGAACAATGACACTGAAGAACAATGCTAGTGGCAAAATGTACTCCAGTGCAACTCATAAAAATAATATGTTTAACTTCTAAAATAATATGTATATAATATTTTAATCCTGAATGCACTGACATGCTTTAGTTCTGCTTTTCTCTTCTGCTCACCAAGGCTGCATTTATTTGATTTAAGTACAGTGAAAATTAAATTCTGAAATATTATTACAATTTTCTATTTTAATATATTGTAAAATTGTAATTTATTTCTGTGATGCAAAGCTGAATTTTCAGCATCATTACTCCAGTCTTCAGTGTCACATGATCCTTCAGAAATCATTCTAATATGCTGATTTGCTGCTCAAGAAACATTTCTGAATATTATCAGTTATGAAAACAGTTGTGCTGCTTCATATTTTTGTGAAAACTGTAATGCATTGTATTTTCAGCATTCTTTGATGAATAGAAAGTTCAAAAGGACAGCGTTTATTTGAAAAAGAATCTTTTGTAACATTATAAATGTATTTATTCTCACTTTTGATCAAGTTAATGCATCCTTGCTGAATACAAATATTTCTTTTTAGTACAGTAGTGCACTTTTATTGTAATAGTTCATTTTACATTTACATTATTGGCATACGTGTTTATCCACAGTACATTCAAGGTATGCGTTTGATGTGTATATTTTATTACCTGGCAATCAAACCCATGATCCTGCAGTTGTTAGCACCAGTTAAAGCACATGAGCTCGACTCATTTTGACACTCAGCACTGCTGCTAAACCTTCCCAAAGAAACATTTCTGAACTTCCAGTGTTGTGTTTCTCCGTTTGAGATGTGTTTCTGTTTGGATTCCCTCCACCTGTCTGTGTGGCTCATGGTAACTGGTTGAAACTGGCTGCGGCGCAGTAGCTCGGCAGGTTTTCCTGCGTGTTTGAGCTCACTTCTTCCTCGAAGGCCTCCAGTGAGATGAGCTGCCAGCTCTGTGTGTCCTGAGGAACACAAACACATATTCATTCTTACATATCTGGCACAACTATAGCTGTATCCTGTTGAAACGGGACCCTGGGACCAGTGTTGGGTGTAACGCGTTAGTAATAATATTACTTTTTTCAGTAACTAGTAGTGTAAGGCATTACTCGTCTGAAAATGGTAATATTATTACAGTTTTCCCGAGCTAGTTACTTGCGTTACATTTGCCAGTAGCACCTTCATCACACACAAGGCACACAACACAGAGAACAGAAGGGAAGGGGAGGAGGGCGTGAATGGAACAGTGATTGGTCTGGGTTTGGCACGAGGTATCATTTACCATCACCGATTGGTCGACACCCGGCAGCCAGCAGCAGAGCGGCACCCTCAAAGACAGATGGGGAAAAATGGAAGCGTCAACAACGGCAAGCTCTTTTTCAGAGGAAGGTTCCCAGCAACAGAAAGCTAGTTTCGACGGGTGGAGATTCAGTAATTATTTTGAATATGTTCAACGGAAGGAAAATAACTTGACGGTGAAGTGCACACTCTGCCCGGGGAGAAAGCTGCTCTCCACCGCTTGTAACTCTACCTCCAACTTGAGGAAGCACCTGCAGCGACAGCACGGACACATCAAGCTCGTTGCGAAGCGACAGAGTGACATGAACGAGCAGCCCCACAAGCAGCAAAAACTTTCATTTGAACATAAAGTACTACCAACATCAAAATCCGAGATAAATAAGCTTGTTGCCTCGTACGTAGTAGAAGAAATGTTACCTCTTTCTACCGTCGAATCGCTGTCTTTTAGAAAGATAATCTGCAAAATACCGATAGCAGGGACAGACCAGCCGTTTTCCGACAGGAAAACCTTGAGGTATAACCACTACTTTGACAAATAAGCTGACACATTCAGAAGCTCATATTTTGCACCAGAAAAATGCATTACAGTAAATGCCAACTGTATTTTTCCTTTTATTTACTTTGAGTCTTCTGTATTTGCTTTAACTCATTTCAACAACCTACCTCTCCTCTGCACTGTGTTTTGCTTTTTAACAATTTACCTCTCCTCTACACAGTGCTGGTAAGGCCAGTCTTTTTTATTTATGGATATATTTTTTTGAGGAAGTTAATATTTTTTTTGTTTGTACTTGTTAATCGACAATCAAATTGATTTTTTGCACTAGATGGTTTTTGTTAAACATTGAGGAAGTTAATACTTGTTTGTACTTGATTGCACAAGTACAGTTGTTTGTAGTTATTTGTGCTAGACAGTGCCAGTCTGTTGTTGGCGTAATAAAGACCCTAAAGAACACTCCTCCTTTGTATGTTCTCCCTCCATCTGATGCATCTCAGGCAATTATAGAGTAATTAAGAAAAAAAATGTAACTAGTAATATAACTAGTAATATAACTAGTTACTTTCTCCAGGGAGTAATAAAGTAAAGTAAGGCATTACTATTTTTGAGAGTAATATGTAATATGTAATATATTACTTTTTTGAGTAACTAGCCCCAACACTGCCTGGGACACATGTGCACAGAATAAGCTACCGAAATATCATGTGGCACCGAACTGCGACTAAAACGGCCCCTAGAGTTTCATTGAGTTGTGTAGGAAGAATGTGACACCACGCACACATTACATAACAGATCCTGTGACATACCACAACATGCTAAAATCTTCCCTTTCCTACACAGAAACAATAGCTGAGAGAAAATAAATCAAAGAAAGCATTTACTAAGGTTTGTATCTGCCAATAGAACAAAACAAAAAGAGGCAACATTCTCAAGTCAACACACTCAATTTTTTTAACATTTTTTTTTTAAAGTTGCAAAATTCATCCCCTCTTAAGTGTCATGCTATACAAATTCAATTTTAGTACTAATTTTTAAAAAGTTAATATTAAAAAAAGTTTTTAAAAAAGTTCATATTGATCTTAATATCAATACTGATATTGCTAGAAATTTACATTTTTACGTAATTACCTTTTTTCTGGATGAATTTAGCTAATTAAACCATCATTTTAATTTTAGAATAATATTGATGTTGATATTAATATTCATTTTAGTATTTTTTTGTGGCAGCAATAGGATGAATTTTGCAAATCAAACATTAATTTATTTTTAAAATAATATTGATATTGATGTTGAAATTAATATTAATACTGGTATTCATTTTAATTTGAGTTTTTTTGTGGCAGCAGGGATGATTTTAGGATCTAAAAGTTTAGAAATGTTATTGTAATATCGATATTTTATTAATACTGATTAATTTTAATATTTGTGTCAGCTAAGATGAATTTAGAAACTTTTCATGATAAAAGTTGTGACATTTTAAATGTATTATTGATATTAATACTGATTAGTACTGCTAGTACTACTGATTAGTACTAGTACTGTGGCGGCACTAGTAGTCAACACTAAAAACATTTTAATAAAATTTGTGATATTGTTTTAAAAACTGATATCGACGGTCATTTTAATTTTAGTATTATTTTTATTCCTTGTGGTGGTGGTTTTTGTCTTGGATTTTTATACAGTTTTTAGACCATATAAATGCGTTGTAATTGTAAGTTTGGGTGAAAATCATTTGCTAAATACATAAATCTATATGAGAGAGAAGAATTTTGTTTACATCAGAATGTAGGACAGATTCATGTACGTTTTATGTAACTCAGTCACGTGACGTGACTCAGCCAATCACATGGCCCTTGCCACGTTCAGCTGTTGTCACTATGTTGAATCTCACACAAAATCCTCTTCCCATCCTATTCAGAGCAGCATTTGTGACGGACACATCTGCTGACCAACAGGGTAAAATGGCAGCTGATTGCAGAGAGGGATTTTTTGGAAATCAGTGTGAGATTTGGCCGTCCTCCCGTGTTGAACACACTCTGGCTCTCAGTCTCTCCACATGCCAGGCCTATATGTTTCCACCTGAACAACTCGAATGTCTTCCAGCACCTGTTCCCTGAAATGATCCAGCGCTCACGTCAGTCAGTGTTTTGATGGTTTGATCTGGGTGTTGTCTTCACATGTCTTTCAATAGTCTGATCGTTGCAATAATTATGAGGCTGTCAGCAATTGCCTTTGAGCAAAACACTCTCTATAAAACAGCTGCATTCAAGGTTCAATGCAGAGATGGTTGCTTTTGAGCTTTCTCTCGAGCGCGATTGTTTCCTCGGAGCTAGAATTATTTTATAACGTGAGAAGAAAGAAAGTGTGATATAAAAGACAAAGGAAATCTGTCAACAGAAATCACACAGTCACTTATACAGTTTAGCAACAGAAAAATATTTGGCTGGTAATACCACAACTGAGCATTCAGAATCAAAAATTCTAAAGAGACAATGTAATAAAAATGTTATGTATTTCTAGATCATGATAGTAATGAAAAATATGTTCACACTCAGTTACCTTTTATCTTCATTTTCTCATATAACACTCAGGACCTTATGGAAGCTTATTTCCACCAAATAAGAAACAAGTCATGCCTTGGTAACGGAGATTTTTAAAAACGTATATATAAACAGAAAATTTCTGAATTATGACATAAAAAGTTGAAATTGTGAGATTAAAAATAATTGTCAGAAATTGTCAGAAAAAGTCTAAACTGACAAACTAAATCATAATTATGAGATAAAAAGTCAAAATGATGGCATACCAAGTCATATTTATGAGATAAAAGTCTGAATTATGACATACTAAGTTATAATTATGAGATGAAGTATAAATTATGATATTTTCATAATTATGAGATATAAAGTAGAAACTGACCTTAAGTCATATTTATGAGATCTAAATTGTGACATAACTAAGTCATAATAGATTTTGAAATTATGACATACTAAGTCAGTTATGAGATCAAAAGTTGAATTTAAGACATTAAGCCATATTTATGATAAAAGGTTTAAATTATGACATGAAAAGTCATTATTATTAAGTAAAAATCTAAATAGTAATTCACGATTATGAGATAAAAAGTAAAAACAATGACATACTAAGTCGTAATTATAAGAAATGACAAGTCAGAATTATGAGATAAAAAGATTAAATTATGACATAAAAAGTCATAATTATGAGATAAAATGTCAAAACAATGATATACTAAGTCACGATTATGAGATAAAAAGTAAAAACAATGACATGCTGAGATATAATTGTTAGACAAAAAGAATGAATTATGACATATTAAGTCAATTATAATTTGAAAAGTTGAAATTATGACAGTCATACTTCTGAGATAAAAAGTCAAAATCATGACATATTAAGTCATAATTATGGGATGAAAAGTTTAAATTACGATATTAAGCCATAGTTATGAGATAAAAAGTCAGTTGCACTGTAAAACTTTTCGTTGTAAATTTACAGTAAAATACTGGCAGCTGGGTTGCCAGCCACTTACTGTATTTTTACAGGACTACTACTGTACACAACATTTACAGTTTAGTACTGTATTTACGAAATACAGTATTAGACTGTTATATAACTTATTTTTTACAGTATTACACTGTGCTATTTACAGGGAATACTGTAAACCCTGCTTTGTTTCAGTACTCTTAGATTTACAAAATTAAAAATATTATACTTTTTCATAACAGTAGTCACAAAATAAAGAGAAAACATTCTCTGAGTTTTAAAACATTTATTTATTTTGAAGAAAAGACCAGGAAATTGCCTTATATGAACATATTGGCTGAAATGCCAGCTTTATTTATTATTTTTTGTAAATGAAAAATGCATGTAAAATGCACTTAACAATTAGCAAGTAATTCAAAATACAGTAATCTTATTTACTTTTAAAGAATGGAAAGGTTTTTCAGAAATATATTTTTAAAAGTCTTTAAGTTTTTCAGAAGAGAGGAAACCTGCGGGTTTACAGTACTGTTCTTTTTGTGCACAACATGTCCAGTCTTCTTGTAAGTCACTTTTCCTTTCTTGGTTTTTGATGCACATTCAGGGTTGATGTTGAGAAAGCATCTAAAAGACAGAAAAGAAAAAAAAAAAAAAAAAAGTGTAAATATATATATACACAGTATCTCACAGAAGTGAGTAAACCCCTCACATTTTTGTAAATGTTTTATTATATATTTTCATGTGACAACACTGAAGAAATGACACTTTTCTACAATGTAAAGTAGTGAGTGTACAGCTTGTATAACAGTGTAAATTTGCTGTCCCCTCAAAATAACAACACACAGCCATTAATGTCTAAACCGCTGGCCACAAAAGTGAGTACACCCTTAAGTGTCCAAATTGGGCCCAATTAGCCATTTTCTCTCCTCGCTATCATGTGACTCGTTAGTGTTACAAGGTCTCAGGTGTGAATGGGGAGCAGGTGTGTTAAATTTGGTGTTATCGCTCTCATACTGGTCACTGGACGTTCAACATGGCAACTCACTGAGGATCTGAAAAAAAGAATTGTTGCTCTACATAAAGATGGCATAGGCTATAAGAAGATTGCCAAGACCCTGAAACTGACCCTGAGCTGCAGCACGGTGGCCAAGACCATACAGCGGTTTAACAGGACAGGTTCCACTCAGAACAGGCCTCGCCATGGTCGACCAAAGAAGTTGAGTGCACGTGCTCAGTGTCATATCCAGAGGTTGTGTTTGGGAAATAGACATATGAGTGCTGCCAGCATTGCTGCAGAGGTTGAAGGGGTTGAAGGTGTGGGGGGTCAGCCTGTCAGTGCTCAGACCATACGCCGCACACTGCATCAAATTGGTCTGCATGGCTGTTGTCCCAGAAGGAAGCCTCTTCTAAAGATGATGCACAAAAAAGCCCGCAAACAGTTTGCTGAAGACAAGCAGACTAAGAACATGGATTACTGGAACCGTGTCCTGTGGTCTGATGAGACCAAGATAAACTTATTTGGTTCAGATGGTGTCAAGCGTGTGACCACTGCCTTGCTAAAGCAGCTGAGGGTAAAGGTGATGGACTGGCCAAGCATGTCTCCAGACCTAAACCCTATTGAGCATCTGTGGGGCATCCTCAAACGGAAGGTGGAGGAGCGCAAGGTCTCTAACATCCACCAGCTCCGTGATGTCGTCATGAAGGAGTGGAAGAGGACTCCAGTGGCAACCTGTGAAGCTCTGGTACTCATTTTTGTGACCAGCGGTTTAGACAATAATGGCTGTGTGTTGAGTTATTTGGAGGGGACAGCAAATTTACACTGTTATACAAGCTGTACACTCACTACTTTACATTGTAGCAAAGTGTCATTTCTTCAGTGTTGTCACATGAAAAGATATAATAAAATATTTACAAAAATGTGAGGGGTGTACTCACTTCTGTGAGACAGCACAGAGGAATTACAGCTTGCCGATGTGATTACATGACTACATAGTAATGTTAAATATGCAATATATCATTCAGCTCTATAATCAACTGTATAAAATGCTTGTTAAAAAATACTTAAGTACTTTACAAATACTGTCAAAACAAGTTAGTGACAATTCACTCTATCATATATATCAATGGCAAATATGCTAACCTCAGTCGCAAGTGTGCATGCCACCTCTTCCTGATACTGCAGGTTGAAAACATACAATAATACAAACAGCACTGCAAGGCCAGTTTCAAAGTTGGGCTGCTGGTTTCATTACACTGGGTTTGCTTAGAGATTGACCTGAAAATAAAAAAAGAAAGAAAATACTTCAAATAAACTATTGTGGGTTCCATTGCGGTTCTGTTTAGTTGTCTATACATAGTTCAACATAACTATTAAACTAACTCTGAAATATGTGCAAGGAAATCCCATTTACAGGGTTCACAACTATAGATGTGAACTGCATAATAATAGTATCATGAATGCACAGTCGAGCACAAAGACCAACGTCAGTGTCAGTTTTCAATAAAACAATATATTAAAATTACGGTTTGTTTTTCACCAAACCATATCGTATTCCCCCAGAACACTTAGAATATATGACATGTGTAGCATGGGAACATTCTGTGATACTATTGTATCTTTTGTAAATCTTGATGCTGGTCACTATCACTGCCATTATATGGACAAGCGTGAGCAGGCTTTTTTTTATTATTATTCTCCTTTAGTGGTCCGAAAAACAAAGAAGGTCATACGGCATTAGAACAACACCAGGGTGCAAGGAAGCATATGGGTAGCAAAATTCAATTTGAAATGCAATATGTAAAATGGCAATGTATTTCTGTATTTAAATTTACATTTTTCCATACATATGTGCAATATTTAGTGCAAAATGAAAATGAAAATTCAATTATATAATTTACATTTGCCATTTCCTACACGAGTTTTAATATACAAATTAAAAACATATTTTAAGGCTTTATAAGTTGCAAAATGAAAATGAAAATGTATTACCCAAATTGATTAGATATGTCCAAGCAAAAACTGTAGCAAAAGTATCATTTAAATGCTGTTTTTCCTAAATACACTTAGACTTAGGGGTAGGACACTTGGGATTGCATTTTCATCATAATACCACATGATAATTGTAGCAAAATGCAGTGAGAATGATGAAAATGCAATCCCAAGTGTCTTACCCGTAAGTGTAAATGCATTTAGGAAAAACAGCATTTAAATGATAATTTTGCTACAGTTTTTGCCTGGACATGTTAAACATATCTGATCAATTTGGATAATACATTTTCATTTTGCAACTTATAAAGCGTTAAAATATGTTTTTAATTTGCATATTAAAACTACTGTAGAAAATATCATATGTAAATTATATAACTGAATATTCATTTTCATTTTGCACTAAACTTTGCACATATTTATGGTAAAATGTAAATTAAAATACAGAAATGCATTGCCATTTTACACGCATTACCATTTTGCATATTACAAATTGAATTTAAAATTATTTCAAATTGAATTTTGCTACCCATATGCTTCCATAGCGTAAATGATGACTTAATGTTCATTTTAGGGTGTACTAATCTTTTACTGTTTACATACCAAGAATTATAGGTTGTGTTCTCTGGCAAATGTAGAGACTGCTGGACATCAGATGGAGTGGTGGATACCTGAAACAATTTTTAAAAAGACAGCACAACCATCACTAACAGAACCAAGACATAAAGCGTGTTGCAAATAAATGTGATTTGTTAAGTAATCTCTACTTACATCTGCTTGAAGGGTAAAACCATCTAATTTCTGCAAGTGTGGGAGCAGCTGTAGGACCATGGAAGACATGGAAGCAATCAGGAATACTACATTTGAAATAAGCATTAGGAACATGACTATGGATTTTCATGTGCTGGCAAAATTATAACACATTAAAAAGCACGATCATAGAACTGACATCTTTTAACATGGACTACAAGTGTAATACTTGGGAAGCACTTACATTAGCACCGGATCTTCATCAGATTGTTCACCCTGAAAAAAAAAATAATAAAAAAATAATAATAATCAGAAGCAGGTCATGTGAATGTGTGTCTTTGCTATTTAAGTTGTTTTTGATTGTTGGATTAAAGGAAGGTGTGAATAAACATCTTAAGCAGCATCTAGTAACTGTGATAAGTTAAACGAGTTAACGTTAACTTAGATATAATTTAGCGAGCTAGATATAAACGAGCTACATATAACTTGGTTATGGGCTGTAAAAGAAAGACATGGTCAATGTTGCCGTATTATATTAAGTATCAAAGTTACTTGGTAAAGAGGTGAGAATTGTTTACTCAGGTAAAGTTGGTTTTATATTCGCACATTCAGACTTCTGCATTCAATTACTTTGTGAAGCACGCTATATTGGACATTCAGCAGACATTCACAAGTAAATATGACATTAAAACAATACTTGCCCAATTTGATCGATTGTGGAAAAAAAAATGTAGTAGGTTGACAATGATGTCGCGGATTAGAATTAGCAAAAAATAACTTTATTGCACATATAATTAGAAAGTTATTGAACGCGGAAATATGTGAATGTGCGAATATAAAAACCAACTTTACCCAAGTGAATTGTTTACTCGGGATTTAAGTTATCAAAAGTTTAACGTTCCCCAAATCAAACCATTCGTGGAAACAATGTAGAGAACGGACAAGCTTACCGTATCAATACTCAGTCGAACAATAATCCATCTTCTCGTGTTCCAGTCGATTAGCATCGTCTCAGGCACAGGTTAGGTGATTCAGATGACAAATTATCTCCACGTCTGCTCAGGCAGCGTCATCCATTGTTTGCTGCGTCACAGGCACTAACGCTTGAAACGAAGCTCACAAAGCATAAAATCTACTCACAGATTCACAAACCACTGGCTTATCTTAATAACGCGAATAATTATTTTGTTCAATTAATTCCCGCTGACGAATCTAGTCTGCCTGTAATACACTGTTCACATCACATCACATTTCTTCTTCTTTGGTGATCACATTTGAATTGAGCGCGAAATAAATATATCCCACAATGCAATGCGTTTACAGTATGATACTGTATTACAAATTTAGCGGGCTGAAAACAGAAAACTTCTGTATATTTACAAACATTCTGTAAAATATACAGAATGCTACTGTTTTATGAAAATACAGTATAATACTGTTAGAAAATGCCTGTAAATTTACAGTAAAGTTTTACAGTGTGTGAAAGCTGAGTCAAGTCATAATTTTGACTTTTTATCTCATAATTATGACTTACTATGTCATGATTTTGATTTTTTTATCATAATTCAGATTTTCCTGAAGCATGATTTTTATTTATGTTGTGAAAATAGCCTTCCATAGCCTTGGGTGTCTATGAATTTGAACTGTGAATGAAGCTTTCAGTCTTTTGCTAAAACATGCTTTGTGTGGTTAAACACATGCTGATCTCATGTTACTCCAGGGCAAAGATGCTCCCATTTAAAAAATGAATCAAGCTCTTGAAAAAAAAAAAAAAAAAAAAGTGTAAAACTATATGTATTATTTTGGGGGGGGGGGGGGTTAATGCAATTGTATTTTTTTGAAGATGTCTTAAATCAGATGTTTAACGGTTTCCTTCTCATTGCATTAGGTTAAAATCCAATCAGCATGTTTGCAGAGCACAACAGAACGTGCTAACAGATGGGACCGTGTAATTTACAATTATCTTCAGATTAAACTAAGCTGAAGAAAATGAATCCATAATGACAAGGTCTTCATTCTCAATTTCCTGACTCATCATTTCAACTTCTCTAATGCTGTAAATAATCTTTCCAAAGCTGCATTCCCCCAAATGGCCACGTCTACGAATGTTTTTCTGCAGAAATCTGCAGTCTGGCTGCTAATCAGACAGGAAAGACTTTGCCTTTCAAGGGTATTTGACTGAAATACATGATGTTTTACCATAGCATCTACTGCAAACACACAGAGAGGGACGGTTTTACTGCACCAAACACACCAACACTGATTCAAACACACGCGATTCACAGTTTTAATTAAGCATGCACTTGTTTACTTCTCTGAATTCAAAATTCAAAGAATTCAGTGAGCAGAGTTCTAAAATAAATGAGAAATGTTTAAGCTCTTATACTGAAATGTGTGACTTTTGATTCCAGATTGATGAATCTGATCTAATCCCATCTGTGGAGAAACATCTCAGAAGCAAGACTACAATTTTATTTTTAATTTCCTCATATAACACTGAAACTCTAATTTTACCAAACAAGGAAAAAAATTATTAATAAAATGTCAGCATTATGAGTATGACATAAGTCAAAATTGAGATTAAAAGGTCACAATTATAAAAAAAACACGTCAAATTTAACATACAAAGTCATAATTATGAGATAAGTCTAATGTATAACAAAAACTCATTGACAAAGCTAAAATTATGAGATAAAAAGTCAAATTTAATTCAAATGTAATTTAAATTTAAGTCAAATTTAAAGAAAATTCTGACTTTTTATATAATAATTACGACTTAGTATGTCATAATTTTGACTTTTTATCTCATAATTATGATTAGGTATTTTGTAATTTTGACTTGACTAAAAGGCATAATTATGGGATAAAAACTCAAAATTATGACATACTAAATCATAATTGTGAGATAAAAAGTTGAAACAGAAAAAAACTTTTATGAGATAAAAGTCCAAATAAATACACACTAAGTCATAATTAGAGATAAGAAGTTGAAATTGAGGTACTAAGTCATGGTTATGAGAAAAATGTCAATTATGAATGTTATGACTTTCTGTGTCATCATTTTGACTTTTTATTTCATAATTCAATTTCCCTATAGCATGATTATATTTTATGTTGTGGAAATGGTCTTCCATAGTTTTATGCTTCTATGCATATGTTTCTATTAATTTACACTTTCAATGAAGCTTCCAGACTTTTGCTTTAAAAATCAAAGCTATAGGAAATGACAAGTGAATTTTTATAGGCAGAAATCTACAGCATTGCTGCAGTGATAAAGCACCTACAAACCCTGATGAATAAGAGAGAAGGAGAAACACATGGATAGCAGATTAGAGAGGAACATGATGGTCTACTTGCACTGAGTGGCTGACGCAGATCCTGAGAGCGCAGGGATGCTGCGGACACACAGTGAGCTTTGTGACGGTCCAGACAGAGCATCAGACCGCAGTCACAACACTGCCGCCCGCGGGAATCAGCGACTGGCACGCGCCAGACCGGCACGTGAATCAAGCCCATAGATGACTCAGCTTCATATCAAACCCCTCTGAATGTGTGTGCTTGTGAAATAAGATCAGAGTGTGTGTGGATATATAAGGTTTAAGTCCGTGTTTTAAGGTTCTCAGCTGGTTTTACTTCAAGACCCAGATTTTCAATTCACAATTCGGCACCAACAATATTTATCCCACAGCTACTGAATGCTGTCTGGATCGGTACAAATACTGATTATATGCATGAATATTGTGCAATATTATTAAAATTTTTAATCACTTTTTTATTTTAATATATTGCAAAATGTAATTTATTGCTGTGATCAAAGCATCATTTCAGCATCATTACTCCAGTCTTCAGTGTCACATGACCCTTCAGAAATCATTCTGATTTGCTGCTCAAGAAACATTTCTGATTATTATCAACAGTTGTGTTGCCAAATAATTTTGTGCAAACTGTGATATATTTTATGTTTCAGGATATTTTGATGTATACAGAGTTCAAAAGAACAGCATTTATTTGAAATAGAAATCTTTTAAATGTTTTTACTGTCACTTTTGAGCAATTTAATGCATTGTTACTGAATGAAAGTTTGTTTGTTTTTTTCCGAAAAATATAAACTTTTTAAGAGCAGTGTATATGGGAAGTGTTCTTGTCTATTTATTTTGCTATCCTAAATATGCACAATTGAATTAGTTGCATTGCACTATTTACATTCAGCATTATTTTTTCTCTGTGGTCTGCAACCCATTGACCCAGTTAAGAACCAGTTATTTAGGACAAATGTGTGAGGTGATGAAAACAACAATGGAAATGAGTCATATGATTGAGATTAATTTAATGAAACATTACATGAGTGACAAGTCAGTGAAATGACATTTCAGTCTTTCATATTTTAAGGTCTCGTTCTTTAATACAAAACATTCATATATACAATATCAGTCTCACATTATTCAAAAGTGTTCCTTCCACTTTTACATCCATAAACCACCATCAAAACAAACAGAAAAGACCATATATTAAGGTCTATTTCTTTATCCATCCCTTTTCCATTTTTTATAAAGCAACCATGTGCAATACTCTGTCGCCAACATGATCCCCGTCCCTTTGTTTCTGCAGCTTGCAACTGCAACAGCATCATGATGCATCACCGGACAGCCAATGGGACGAGCGTGTTGTGGTTCATGTCCTAAACTAGCATGTTAAAACTGTCCCAGCAGTATTTTTGGGGCAAATTTGCCCAGTGATCAGCGAGGAATGTGGGAAAGGGAGGAGCTAAAGGTGATAGGCGGAATAACACGTGTCACGAAAGGCAGCCTCGGCCTGTCACAGGACATCACATCTGCCCGGAGCATCCATGCGAACACTTATGAACACATACAGACAGCAATGCCGCATTAACTGCTTAGTAATGGGGAAATCATGGCGGTCGAAGGAAACAGAGGCAATACAGACTCGTTTGTTGGCAGTTAAAATGCACTTCACCACTGGGTTTTAACCAAAATCAAGCAGGCAAGTTGAAGTGTATAAATTCTGCTCCAACAAATGGAAACACGCTGAGCCAAAGTTGTATTGTCAGACTGGTCTGCATGCTCAAACAGAGCAATATTTTGAAAGTACCACAATTTTTGAGGGAAAAAAAAAACTATTTAGCTGACATACAACAAAGTATTTTAACATAAAACAATTACATGCTTCATCTTTAAAGACCCAACGCTCAGTCTTTGACTTTCAAAAAGGCAACCAACAACATCTTCCTGAACTAATCAGCAGTATACAGCACAACCAGCATGCAAGCAAGCAAACTGCATGACATTTCTAACTTCCTCATGTCCTTCACACACTCGACAGACTGAAGTTTGAGTTTCTGAAACACTTCTGAGATTAAGGAAGACTATAATAAGGTTTCGAGTCGCAGAACATCAAGTTGTAAGTAATCTCACTTCAGTTATCAGGTGCACAAACACATTGCAATGCTGCTAAATCTGTTTCATAAAAAAAAGATAGCTTGCATTGATAATATGCAGGATGTTAAGTGGAATAAAAGGCCAGAAACATACTTGCAAGTACACAAATGCTTGGCTAACACATTATTAGTACACCGTCCCATTTTTGCATTACTGCGGCGGTAATGAAACTCAACACTTATGTGGTGAAAGATGTGTCATTAAACCACCACATTAACCACTGTGCTGTGCAGAAAAACTGGCAAAAAAAAAAGACCAGGCTTTTAAAAACTGTTTGTAAATCTCTTGCTATGCCGTATTAACAGCAAATTTTGGATTAAATCTTTTTGTCATCATCATCATCATCATGTCATTATCATTTTCTTTCAGTTAGCATAGGTTTTGTACTTCTTTTTGGAACTGATTGATCATAGGCCTCATTAATCTGAACTTATGCACCTCAGTTTTTGAGTGAAGAAAAAAGCATTATTTGTGGATAATTTTGTCAATTTTCACTCAAAATCTGAGGTGCATGAGCTCAGATCATTGAGGCCTATATGATCAGTTTTAAAATGAAATAAAAACCCAGTGATAACTCTCTGGGCAAATCAATAAAAAAAATACGGAATCCAAAATTTGGTAATGATATAGCATAACAAGAAATTTATATGCATTTTTTTGCAGGCCGGTCATTTTTGACTGGGAAACACCACAAGTGTAACAAGCTGGCAGAAAAAAAAATCCCCCAAAATTATTTTTGAGACGTTTTAGGAAGTCAGTAAATTTTAGTCTAATGCGATAACATTACCTAACATTTTCAGGGAAAAGAAAATCCTCTCCAGGTTAAAATTCCAGAACGCAACACAAGGGTTAACTTAACGTCTTTAGCAACATTCTCTTCAAAAAAAAAAATAAATAAATAAAAATAAAAGTTATCTGCATTCTTGTTCTCGTATCAGTAAATTTCTGGCCTAAATTGCTTAGCATTTCAGAGAAACAATGGAGCAGACACACCCCAAGTTACTTGGTGTGCAAATGTTTAATTGAGGTCTATTGAATTTGGTAAGTGGGTCAAACATAGCCATCTGCAGCAGGCTCGTAGACAAATATTGCGTGCAGATAGAGGAAGCTGTTGCCTGAGGCTGTGCCCACTTCCTGTTCAACAGCACGCTTCTGCCGACAGGAAAACCTTTCATATGGTTTCATGTAAAACTCGACTCAGCAGGAATGACATTTGTTCAACAGCGGTGAGTTGGGCAAATTTCATAATGTTCTTTCATAATGTCTTGACTTTCTTTCCATTACTTAATCGTGTTCAAAATATTCACAGCTTTATTTGATTGTTGTGTCTTAAAAATATAACAACATACAGTACATTTATCTTAATCATATTATCATAAAGTATTAGAAAAAACATTACGGATTGGTTTCACTAAAAAAAAAATAAAAAAAAAAAACTGCTTCAAACTCATGCTATTGCACACAAAGTCGGCATTAACACCTAAAGTGTTGGAGACAAATGAGAAGATATGAAGATATTTTTCTAATTATAAAAAAAAAGAACAAGTCACTTTAACATAAGCTCCTCAAACGCTCTTTGTGTGTTAAATTTCCTAAAGTGTCTAACACCAAGTGTAGCATTGTAGAGCAGCACCTCCACTATAAGTCCTCAAGACTTTGATGTTCTTCAATAGCATCTTTTGGGGGAAAATCTGAGCATTTCACTCATGTGCATTGGACCCGCTTTCAATAGTTGCTTGGTACATCTCAAATGCAGAGGTCCTTCCCTTTTAAAAGACATTATGGCTCAGAGTGGGGCTCCAGATGCAATGGAGGAGCTCAGGTTTTGAACCTACAGCAGAATTGACTGACTCTGATGCATGTACCAAATCAACTATCAAAACTCAGGCCACAACCCCTTCCAGATCCATTGAGAGCTACACTAAAGCAAGAGAACCCCTAAGCAGAAGTCCCATGGTGTGTGATCCCTAGAGGTTATAGAAAGTTAGCGTGACAGAGTTTGAACATCTTCGCCTTCTCCGGACGCCGTCAAATCCGCAGTGCATTTGCACATCTTCACGGGGCAGGTTCATGGCGAACCTTCTCTGTCATCTGTTTGGCACTGTAATAGGAAAGGCTGAGGCCCATGATGGCCAGCATCATGGCGATCTGGTTGACGGAGCGGTCGTGGGTCGGGGCCTGAACCTCACCTGCTACCTGCCTCTGCAAAAATAATGGGAAAAAAAAAAAAAAAAAAAAAGATGATGATTAACAAAGGCCACATGCATTAAAAATTTGTACAATCATCCGACTTCCTCATAAGGACCAATGTTCTGCTCATTCGTGCGGGTTGAATGAAATCATTAAATATTTATTGCCAGTGAAGTCATGTTCAGAGAGCAGGAGAGGAACTGTTTGTAATCAAAAGCATAGAACAGCAAAATGGGAGTCAATTCCAACATGAATGACTTAAATCAGAACCAGATTGTGACAGCATTTGTTATAAGTGGATAAAACAGTCAAATGAGTGACGCCACACACAGGTTTAAACCAATCTCAAGAAGGTGACATTAAGATGGTTTAACGAGTCACTCTGCAATTAAAGCAAGTAGGTTTAGACGGGTCTAAGAATAGTAAGATGATAAATCTGCTTAAGATTAAAAAGATTAAGTATACAATCATTAAGCAGGGCTTAACAATGAGGATGCCCAGTGGTTTTTTTGGGACCAGTTCACAGAAATGTCCACATTTTTATGCAGTGCAAACTTAAAGATTCAGATTTCTGTGAAAATTGTCGTCGAGTTATTTTAACTCAAATATATTTAGTAAGTTATGCAATTAATTACAAAGAAATGGCAAATGAAATTGAGGACTGAAAAGTATTTTCTTGTAAAACATACTATAACATGATCGCTTTATTTACAACTTTTTACAGTGTAGTGTTGATGCACCCCAGTATTAGTCCAGTTATTAAATCGGTGATTCAAGATGGGTGATTCTGGATGTTTTAAATGTTAAAACTCTGAAACAAATGTCAGTCAAAACAAATTAATCAAGACACTTGCTTGTTTACAACCGTTCCCCCCTGCGGCTTTCAAGCTATTTTTATATTCCAAGTCGTGAGAATTACATCAAGCTCATGAGGTATGAATCTAAACTGGTATTTCCCCATGTGTACACAGCCTTCATTCAGCCCTTCACGGTCATTGTTCATATAATGAGAGTTCAGTCGCTTTTAGCCAGGAGGAATGCAGTGGGCAGCTGAGATCTGGCTTTGGGTAAAAGCCAGACAGGCACCAGTCTGATCTTTCCAATGGACAGATTTACACGTCCTAAACTAACATTACTTTCTCCTGGCAAAAGCCATTATGTAAGTGTCACATATGCATGCATTTTGAAGGAGTCATATCATACTTTATCATTTTATTTTGATGCCGAATAGGCGAGGTTCAATGCCGAATAGCTATTGTTGGGTGTCTGATGTCAGGAAAAGTCATTTTTGCAGCTTAGTTTGAACAAATGGCATTTTTCACTTGGAACAACTTGAGTTCTGAAAGCTACGGTATATTTTTATAACACAAAGTCTTTTATCACAAAAGACTGAGGAAATTTTGGTTCCTCAGGATATGAGCCATTTAAATAAGCAATCCGAAAATGTTCACATTCACAGACTGAACCAAGTTTGAACAAACACACACCTGCAGGAGACGGAAGTATCCAGGAGTCAGTCTGCCGAGCCTGATGATCATCGCTGCCGTCTTTGTGCACGACGCGGCTGAAACAAACCTCCCGAAGGTTGTGTAACGCCAAAGAGTGAACCTGTAGACCGGAGAGGACGAGTCAATTACATAACCAACAAAAATGCAAATTATGAACATAATCAGTGCACCAATGAACGACTTATTCTGCCATTCTGACTTAAAATTGTGCATTAGATAAATGACACAACTTCGAACCTTGAAATGGCCTTCGCAAAGTTCAAAAGGAAGGTTAAAAAAAAAAAAAAAAAAAAAAAAAAAAAAAAACACACAACCCCACAAACAATAAGAGTTTGTTTTGCCATGAACCAAATATGGCTGATGCAAGAGAAAGGGAACGCTTCTAGCCGTAGGCAAAATCCTAAACAAATGTAAGTCCATTTGACTTTGGTTTCAGGGAATCCCAGTAATCTGTTGTCTGAAAACACACACTGAGCTAGTTTAAACCGGACCTGCTCTGCCCCAAATAAGAAACATAATTGAAATCATCCAAAGCTTGCAAGGCACCATTACTCAGAACAGATCCACAAAACAATGATCCAAACCATTGGACTCTTCAACAATTCGGACAACGTTTTAGACTAAAAACTGCAATTTTGGTGCTTTAAAAGTGTGAGAAGTAAATAAAAAGAACTAAAACTACACAAACCATATGGAAATTGGTAAGGAGTGAGAAGGCAATGGTAGACACATGTTTGAGATGCATCTACCAACCTTGCTGCAATTGCAAGCTTGTTCGGGAAAAGGAAAGACGACTCCGTCAAAGTTGCTCCAAGGCAAAGTCCAAAAACAGCTGGAATGGAAAAACCAGCAGGACCTTCAAAGGTTAGCTGCAAAGAGAAGATATGGCATTTCTAGCAGCCAAAGTTGGTCTTTAAATGCAGAGAACTGACTGCCAGCCAGACTGCGAACAGCACGAGCGTTCAGCGAATGAAGAAGCAGCTTGAAGAGGAAGTTTTCTCTGGAGCTCCGCCCTTTTATACAACCTGACCTCTCGCAATCAGATTGGCGGATTGTCTTGCTCTCTCTCTCTCTCTTTACCATGCACAGCTGTCAGAATGCATCATGCACTCTCTGGCTTGCACGCATACACACCCACCTGGCCATCCACCACAATATTATGGTATTGAAACACTATGAACTTGTCAGATATAAATTTCTCACTTACTTACCCACAAAAATCTGGAGAAACAAGCATGAGCTAAATGAGTGTGCATGTGGGGAAAAAAAAAAAACATAAAATTTGCACTTTATAAAAACGCATAATTCCACTAGGATGCAACATGTTGTCAAGCTCGTTCTCCATTATCCTGCCTCCAAATGAGGACGGAGTGACCACATTCACCCAGCATTATGCTTCTACATCTCACATCTCGTTATGTAAGTCTATTGTACTTCACCGGTCTGAATTACTGAATGCATAACTGCAGATTTTCCAAAGAGTGATGTAACAAAAGGTCATCAAATCGCGTAGGGATGACCTAATTTGGTAGGGGTCGTCAGTAAACTTCCAATTTTGTTCATTTGAAAAAAATATCTAACATGTAAGAGCCAAGAAAACAGTGTTAGGGAAAGATAAAATATGCAACAAAGGAACAATGCATGTAAAACCTGAGAGCCCTAGTTTCTCACATTTAAAAATAAGCTTGAAAACAAGCACTTTCGTGATTTCAGTCTGCGGAAGTAGGAAATACCAAAGCCTGTGTAGGGGGGCCTTCAATTATTGACAATGGGGGACCTTGCAGTTACAAAGTTGAGAATCACTGACCTGATTCAGAGACTCTGTAATTGTTTTTTTTGTTGAGCATGTTTGGTGAAGGGGACAAATGTTTCTTTTCAGTGAGAAAAACTTAATTTCTTATGGTTTCTAGTATAATTTTCATTGTTGATGGGATTAAAAATGGGAAAAGCGACACAAAACATTAAGGCCTAGTTTCACATCTTGATTACTGGAAGTACAAGGGTCAATCTCATCCAGAACATTTCATCCAAAAACCAAAGAGAAAAAATAAGAAATCATATTTTAGGGCCAATAAGATATTTTGCACTGAGATATTTACATAAAATATATGTATTTTTAGAGTATTAAGAAAAAAAAATCCAATAAAAAAATTAAATGCATAAATATTTAACCACAAAACTAAAACATTCAGACAGTAATGAGAGGGAATTGTTTCTTAACTGTCATAAAAATAATGTCAATGGAAAAAAAGGGGTACTTCATGAACCCTAAAATAGGGCTCATTTTCTTTTTATTTTGCCTTTGGGGCAAAATGGGACTTGAACTCCTGAAATTTACCCATAAAATGGGTTATTTTATTTAGTCATTTTTATTTGATGTACATGTGAAAACGGACTGAATGAAAAATCAGCATGCTTTTTTGTGTGCCAGATCTGCTCAGTAATAGGCGGATCAGAAAAAGACAAGTCCTCCACAAAAAATATAATGACTACGACTGTGATACATGACTCTTACAGATCCGGATCTATGTGAATCTCAAGTAAAACCCACTGGTTTACCGAACTGACCTTGATTTTGGAACGCAATCGTAGGACATCCCCTTCTTTCAGTCTTCAACAAAGCCCCTCATTGGAAACCCCCCTCCCCCACCATCCTCACATTCCCCGCCCCCATCTATAACTCCGCCCTCACATCTGAAAGGAGTCTGGGGGCTTCCCTCCATTCTCAGACAATGGCACCAAAGCAGACTTTAGTATCAGGGATGCTGCACATCAATTACATCATGGCCCAATCGAACTGACTCCCGGCCATAAGCATCATTCCCACTCCTAAAGCTTAAGCTCCACCTACACCCCAACCACTCACATTTGTGGCATGTGCACAGTTTCTATGGTTTCTTTAAAAATGCACATGGGTGCAGCGACATCAAAACATTCTGCATCATCTAACATGTTCATGATTTGGTGTTAAATACAGATTCAACAGTTTACCTATCAATTATCCACTGTGCAAAGGCAAGAGTTTAACATGACCAGTTAAATGCAACTGTATGAAAGCAGAAACATACACACGTACATCTTCCATATGCATGATATGAGCACAAGATCATGAGAAGCCCATTCTTATTTTAGTTAATATACAAACCCTGCTAAAATAACTGAGGATTAAGCTTGAAACATTACATTTATCACAGAAAATGTAGTTCCTTTGCACTTCACCAACATGCAGCAAAAAGTAGTGAGTTACAATTCTAAAATCAGAAACTCTACCAGACATCATAAGTTGTCAAAAAAGATGGATTTAAATGCGAGGTGTAAAGTTGTTCTGCTGACCATTTGTGAGCAGATCCCTCAAAACAGATGGAGGAGTGTGAATATTCAGCCTCCCACAGCTCTATAGACATGAATATCGATAGTCTTAATCAAACTGCTAACATTCACACCTCTACATTAATGACAAAAGAGGAATGAAGATACAATTAAATATGCAGGAGATGTTTGATCTATTAGCTGACACTCAATCAATTGAAAATGTGCCACTGACCTGCATTCAAAAAATAGTAGTTGCATTAATCAGATCAGTGGCTAATGTCATGTAAAAGTTTCTGCATAAGCAATTGAAACACAAAATCCATATTCAGACCGACTTTTAAAGTAAAATATGTTGCAAAAATCTGCTTTCATATGTTGTAAGAGTCAAATTTCATAGAAAACAAAAAGACAACACTTTCACTGCAAGGCATCTCAACTTGATTTATGAACAAAGATCCAATTAAAATGTGAAAAAAAGTGTCAAATGGTACCATCAAATACTTAATTTCCAACAGTGTTATTATGTAGCTTTACAACAGTAAACCATCATGAAATATTACAGTAATAACTTGCTTATTTTAGTTATTCATATCTGCATTCAATACAAGGTCAAATCAAATCATTCAATTTTCCATTTTCATTTTTAATTGACATTTGGCATTGTGCAGTTGCAAATTGCAGTCAGTGTTGCTTATTTATACCTGTACCTATAAAACCTGAAGAAACTGGGACTAACAGTATTGAAGAAAGAAGATCCATAATGATCAACCTATGAGGTTTACAACAGTAGTTTGACTAAGTTTGATATAATTGTAAGAAACTTTCTCATGAAGCCATTTAAAAATAAATAAACAATACTATGTATAACAAACTCAAAGTAGGTTTTCAAAATGTTGCAAGTTTAAACAAAGACAAAAGATGATCTGGAATTTGATATGGCACAGGTAGACTGCATCAATGAATTCACTCACCTACTTTATGGCTGCATTTGGTTATATTTACAACTATATTACTATCATCAGCTGATCTCCAAGAATGTGTGACTGAATCAAAAATAGTTTTAAAAGCGATATGAAGCTATATGAATCCCAACTTGCAGTGACGCAGTTTTGCGGTTATTGCGCAAACATGACTGTCATTAAACTCATTCATCTTGTGTTTATTTCTTTGTTACTTACCTGATGATTCGGGTGAGGTGAAAGTGCCAGAAACCTGAAAGCACACGTTATATATGAAGCCCAGTCCTCCTCCTATAGATCGAATAAGGGGTGGGGCTCAGGCTGAACACGTTGAAGACCATGTGGACGTGCAAGACCCTCACTGTTGACTGATGATTGTGTTTCTGAAACACAACCTGCACGTTGTGTTTTTATATTTCAGACGCGTTTGGAACATTGTTGACTGGTCCAGATTGATTTCCTTTCAATAATTAACAGCTGTGTTGGAAAAGAACCGTTTTGTCAATAAACCATGATTTACTCTTGGTGTAATCATCTCACTTGGCATTTACGTGCAAATTTGGCTTTAGTTTCCAGTTTATTTGTTTTTGTCCTTGTTTTGTCCACGCGCTAGCGAGGTTCCTCTCAGCGAAGATGACTTAAGTGCATTTATGGCGTAAAAATTCTCGATGCACCTCTTTACAGGTCTAATCTAGATTTTTAGTCCATAAACAATGGAAATGCCAATTTTTATCAATTAATGTACAAGTTAACCAACCGTCTTATATCTGTTGTTCATGCCCGCGCTAACCGTGGTCAAGCTTTTTATTTGTAACAAATTGGTGAGCCATTCGGCTACATGTCCATCTAGAAACCAGCTACTATGTTTCGAAACAGTTTAAGATGAGAAACGTAGCTACGTTCTGTTGAAAAATTCATTCATTTATAAACGATCACAATATGTTCTCCGGCGTGTTTGCTTCTTCTTGCAATATCAAGGATACAAAAATGTAGAATCACTGTGATATTCACTACTGGGTCTTTGTGCTTTCTGGTCCTAACAAGAAATACTTGTCTTTTAAGGATGATATTTAGAAAGGTCATCTCCTGGTATAGGAAAAATCCAAGCAAAATTCCTACCGGCATTTACAAACGCTACTTTCAGGTTTGTTTTGTGTTGCACCACATACAAAGCTGAAATGGCACGTTATCACCTGAACCATTAAACAAGTTTTTGACCAACTGTGTTTGACGAATTCAGGTGTTCGTGAGACTGAAATGTTTATTCGATCCTATAGTGTTACTGAAAAACCACGCGGCCGATTTTAGTTAACAAATAGTGCCACCTGCTGGACAGTGAGTGAACTACAATTTGACTCGAGTTCGCTCAATTTTTACACGACAGCGACATCTAGCGAGAAACAAATGTAACTACAACAGCCTACATGCTTCGTAGCTTTAAACACAGGTTTCCAGAAAACAAATATGCTTTTTCATTTATTATTATGGTAATTTCCACTGAAGAGCAATTTATTGCAGTTTGCTTATATTATAAAAATATGTGTACACTTCTGATAATCTTTGGGTAATGATGTTAAAATATATTACGAAAATATTGTGAATATATTACAAAATAATAAATACTATATGTATGTATGTATACACACACACACACACAAACAACAAAGATGATTTTTTTCTGGACAGTTTATTTTTTTTATTCAAAACCATTTAAACAAAGCATTTTAAGAGTCACTGAATATCCTTCCACAGTTGCAGAACATAACTTAATAAACAAGACAAGCTCAGAACACACAGCTCTAAAGAAATTGAAGGTTCACATTGTAAATTTATTCAACATTGTTGCCTTATTTACTTTTTTTTTTTTTTTTTTCCTAGTGACAATTTCATTGTAACTTCCTTTAAAAAAATAAAAATGAAAACACAGTATTTGTATGCTTAAATGCTAACAACATGGTGAAAACCCTTCTGAAAACATTATACAAACACTCTTAAGCTGCCTTTTGAGAATGTTTGGTGTTTAAAATCCAAAGATAAACCAAGAAAGAAAGAAAGAAAGAAAGATAGATAAAGCAATAAAACAAACTTTAGGACAATATTCTTGCGTTTCGCCAACAGATTTAACAAGGTCAAACTGTTTTGGCAAGATATAGACGGCTTGATTAAAAAATGGGATACAAATGGATATGAATGAAATATAGTAACTCCTGTCAAATCAATCAGTACATAAAAAGCAAGTCAACAAGTCAACTATAAATGTTATTCTTAATATAAAACTTGGTAAAAAATAGTTATTTCAAACTGTACAGTCACCAAGTACATAGAAGGATCAGACACTCATTAGCTTCTCATTTGGCATCGCCAGTAGCGTCAACCTTCTGTGCCTAGAAGAAAGTGATAAAAAAAAGAAAGTCAGTTCAAAAGTGATTTGCTTGAGCAATTACTAAACTTTACACGCTTCATCTATTAGTTGCTGTGCTAGAGCAGATATAGCGAACGAAAAGCAGAAGTATGTATTTATTTGTTTATTCATTTATATCTCTTCTAACCACTTTTCAGTCCGACCTGGTCTGCCTTGGCGTCTCCGTTTTCAGCAGGGTTGCTGCCCTTCTTCCCCTTGGCTGCCTTCTGTGTGACCAACGAAAATAAATATGATTGTAGAAATAATAACAGACACCAACCTTAGCGGTTTGATGGTTAACAAGTGGGCAAGGCATCCCGTCATCAATGGAACAAAATTCAGCGACTAAATGGTTTTACAATACTACTGCAAATTTACATCTTTACCTTGGGGGCGGCTTTTTTGGGCTTTGGTTCTGGTTTAGGAGGAGCTGGTTTCTGTAAATCAATTCAGAGATTAATTAGACAAAGTAAAACTTTAGAATTAATAATTATTTATTTATTAAATAAAGATGATACTTACAGCAGACAACCTTGCGGAGCGTCTTGTTGGCTGCAAAAAAAATAATACTGAATTAATACCAATCAATGATGTAACCAAATAATCAAGATTGGGGGAACCAATATGAAATTTATATTATTATATTTCACTGAAAGAAAAAAAAAAAAATTATTATAATGAATATGTCTACAATGGCTGATGTAAATTAATGTAAGCATAAAATTTAATTATCAAGCACAAACAGGATAAATTTACATAAAATGTTCTTTTGTCAATTTAACTTATGTAAACATTTTTTAACAAGTGATTTGCACAGAAGAATGTTGTCAGTAAAATTTAAAAATATATAAATACATAAATTAAATGGACAAACCTCCTCCTTGCCTTTGGCGGCCTTCTCACCATCAATCTGTTAAAAAAAAAAAAAAAGCACGAAAGCGTTTTAGAAATCGAAAATATATATATAAAAAAACAAAAATAACACATTCGTCGAAAAAGAAAATAAAACTAAAAAAATAGAACGTTCTCTGTAACAGTTGCGGGCGTTTACGTCATAGACGAGAAGCCGCAGTTATTTTTCATAACGGATGACTTTATTTCTGCACTCTTCCCGCGCATATTCAAATTCAAATTCAAATCCGGGCTGTCAGTGAGCGCGGGCAAGACGGCTTCCTTTTGTTTGGCTGCATCACTACGCGCCTTTTAAACGACCGAGGGGCGATTCTCAGCGTAGTTCCTTTGTTTTCCTCACAAATCCACTGTAACTTGCACAAAAGCACGTTTGAACGGTGAAAAAAGATATAAAAATAACATTTACACAAAGTCCAAATGCGGATAACTAGTAAAGCACCGTCTTTAGAAGACACAGGTGCTGTAAAGATGGCAGCTTGACGTTTCGAGTAGGCGTAATGCACATCAACAATGACAGAAGCAGCTTAAGCGACACGATAAAACAATATAGCACAAATTATAATTAATAAAATGGACTTTAGGACCGAAAATATGCACGCGTTCAATCTTATATCAAGCCAAATGATTAACTGCGAGCTCTTTTTTTCATGTGAACTTACAACATAATCGCTCATCTGCAGTGTTAAAATGATAATATCTTATTAAATGTGAAGGCTTATGTTTATATTAGCAATGGTTAACCGCAGGAGTTCAACCAGCATCGTAAAACACTCAAGTTCCCTCCTTTTACATTATCTAGTGATCAGGCGGGTCTTACAGGATGTTACAGATTTGTTTTGATGGAATAATTACCCAAATATTAATGCACATTTACAGGTTACAGTATTTGTCGATTTTAAAATGCCCGTGTGATTTTATTTTCAGTGGAAAGTCGGGTTTTTTGCTCATGTTTTCGTCACAGCGCGGTAAGACTGACAGTGAATATGTAAAATCGACTGTCCGCCATTATAAAACAACCACACGATCACAGGCGATAACAGCAGCAAAAAATATTAAAAATACAAACACATACGTACAAAATAGAAAAATTCATGATTTTTTTCAGAAATATAAAAAATCGCAGTGCATCCTTACCTTTCTTTTGGGCATCTTGACTGCAGAAAAACCCCGAAAAAATGTCTGAAAATCAGAATATTTTTGTAAATATTGTGCTCGTGAGCGACGACACCCTGCACGCCTCACAGCGTCTCGCGTAAAATACAATAACGGCTGTGTATGTTTTATTAAGTTTTTATATTGAAATTTAAGATAGAAACCGGTTTAAACCAGATTTTGCATATCCCGTGCAGCGATTGGCTGTGAGAGCGATCACGTATCGCTGGGCGTCGCTTATCTCTTAAAGCAACAATGACTGAATTCCCCGCTCAGGTTTCAGAGCTCAGACAGATGCTATTGGCTGCTTGTCTTGGGAAGAACGGCGCCTCTGCTGGCCACAGTGGAATTACACCGACAATTTAATACAAATAAAAAAACGAACACAGACAAAACGTGGTAGACATCGGTTAAGACACACATACGCATTATTTGCATAATTTAACCGGTGTGTGTGTATATATATATATATATATAGATATATATAGATATATATATATATAGATATATACATACACCTTTTTAAGAACAAGCAAAGTTCATATACGGAATAAATTGAATAGAACACAATAGCGTCTCCCAATCTTGTATTAGCAACGCTTTGTAAATACAAGTAACGCAAGTTTGAAAATACAACTTTCAACAGATCCCTATTACTGTTTAATTTTACCATCAAGCATATGGCTTGAATAGCTTTGCTTTCAAACACTATAATATGGAAATAACTTTTACTGTACCTTTTGATCACACTGCATAGAGTGATGTTCGATCAGTAATCTTATCGTTTTCCAGTGCATATTTGTAAAGATTCTTACTTGAGAAGCAAAATGACATAAAATAGTCTTGTTTTCTGATAAATTGATCAAAACAAGTCAGTTTATGATTAAAACAAGAACAAATGTCTGCTAATGAGCTCAGAAAAATTAACTTGATTCAAAAGGAAAACGTCAGTTTTCATTATCCATTGACAAATATTTGTCCTTTTTACAAGCATAAATTCACTTAATTTTGTTCAGTTTCTCAGAAAACAAGACTTCATGTTCATTTTGCATCTCAAGTAAATCTATCTCGATTTAATGATGTTCAGATATTTGTATTGGAAAACAAAACAAAAACACATTTTTTTTTTTTTTGTACATTTAATGCTATGAATATTAATTTAAGACTTTCTCCTCTGATTTAAGATCTTTTTATGCCTTAATTTGTGAAAGGGCAAATTAAGACCTTTTTAAGAGACACAGAAACCCTGTAAATATATATATATATATATATATATATATATATATATATATATATATATATATATAATCCAACTTGGCCATTTAAAATATATAATACAGATAACAGATAAATAAGTTTGTCAAAACTAATTTCAAGCGGCCTTTTTAAGATAATGAAAAAATAAATTCATACAGGTGTGTCCAAACTTTTGACTGTTGCTGTAATTTCCCTTTACAACATAAATGCAGTCAGTTAAAAAAAAAATCTAGACTGAATATGCTTTTTTTTTTTTTTTTTTGGCTCTGCTCTGAACATTTCCTTGTCTCAGATTGCACTGAGTAAAACTTGCTTACAGGCCAATAATATTTGATCTGTGAATTAACTGTTTATGAGGCTTCAATGAATTGGTCAAACCAGTCCTGAAAGTTTGAATGATTTTTTTTTAAATCCTGAAAAAATAAACCTGAAAAATTAAAAGTGAGATTAATCAGATTTAGCCTATTGTATTTTCTAGCATTTCTAGTCCAAAAAAAGAGAGCCCATGTGGTCAATCAATCAAACTGAATTTATTTGAAGATTTAAGATCATTTCTATTTCAATATCAATCATACATATCCACTGCCCCATAAAACGGGGTAAAACATCCTTCCAGATTTAAAGTATTTACAGATCAGGAAATAAAAAAAGTTCAACGCTAAGCCACGCCAGCTTGGCTGCTTAAATCACTGAAGAAAGTGTCTCTTTTGTGCTGAAGGGCGTTGAGAAAGCAGCGAACCCTCTCCTCTCGGCTGGCGGTGTAGTTCAACAGTTCTTTCTGTCGACTCTGGGCATCCATGGGCTTTCCATTCCCACGATGCTGCAGGAGTTCAGCCACACAGGTGCGATCCGCTTCCATCTGCTGGAGCGCTTGGCCTTCTCTGTGCAGCTCTCGAGCTTTCTGCAACACACAACATGTGTGCTTATGGAAATATGAATGTAACAGCACTTGTGAACGGAATAAAATTCATGTTTATGATTTTTGCATCTTTACTAAACTTTAAATAAAATTTTAAACTTCCTAAAAGTTGTTTTCAGGAAATCGTTTAAGGAAACAATTCGTAGTAACGTTTACAAAAACGTGCATTAAGCAACAACGGTGCATGCTGTAATACAATATCCTGTGTTCATGCTGAAATATTCTGAATTAGCATGTTGCCTTTTTTATAATAAGGTCATACTAATCTAAGAAGCAAATATGACCATGAATGGTCCAAAAATATTACAAAATCAATGGGTTTCATTCACTAATAATTGCATGGATAATTTTGTATTTATATGAACAGAAGAACTTCTCATGAAAAAATGTCTGCATACGTCTGCATAGTTGTTATTAACCTTGTTCTAATGTTAATAAATTGGGCATATTCTAAATGATTAGCAATGAGCAGCAAATCAGCATATTAGAATGATTTCTGAAGGATCATGTGACACTGAAGACTGGAGTAATGATGCTGAAAATTCAGATTTGCATCACAGGAATAAATTAAATTTTAAAATATATTCACATAGAAAATAGTTATTTTAAATTAGAATATTATTTCACAATATTACTGATTTTACTGTATTTTGATTAAATAAATGCAGCCCCTAAATGAGCAAAAACATTTGCAAGATTTACTAGTGAATGAGACCCAATGTTTCCAGGTAACGATGCAGCAGTTACCTAAATATGTTGTAAATCACCATAAAAACAGGATGACAATAGAGCTATGGCATACCTGGAGAGATCGATAACTCAGCTGGTACTGCAAAACAGCTTCACATAGATTCCAGAATGAATATTCCGGCCACAGGACTGACTGAAACACTAGACAGGAATATGAGGTCTGTGGAGTATAAGATAATGCAGGAATATGAAAAGCATTCATCATTTCAAAGCTGCAGGGGAATGTAAATATTAAGAGCAATATGAGCTTAATGTACAATGGGCAAGGCAGATAGATATCCATAGGACCGGTGCCAGACTTTCAGCTGCCATTAGTGTTGATTTGATGGAAAATCTCATTGGATAAGGCAGTGATGGGAATTATCCAGCTCTTAAAGCAATGGGTCACCCAAAAATGGTGACCTTCAGGCCATCCAAGATGTAGATGAGTTTTTTCAAATTTAGCATTACATCACTTGCTTACCTACGATGGCGATTTAATTCCACGTTAAAAAAAACCCCCGAAGATTACGAGAATAAAGTTGAAATATTACGAGAATAACTCAAAATATTTCGAGAATGAAGATTAAAGTTAGCCTATAATATTTTGAGATATTCTAGCCTTTTGCGCATGCAAATGGCCCGGATTGGGAGCACCGGGAGATATTCCAAAGTCTCAGCTTTTAAAAATCTGTCAGTTTTATAGCGAAATAGAAACAATATGTATATTATAATGTGTTTTTTTTTCACGCTCTTTAAATGTGGCATGACAGATCGCTGTATTCGCATGAGTCAATCATCTTTCCGATTACAATAATGAGACATTATTTTCATTATAAATTAGGCTATACTGTTTTTTGTCATGCCTTCTGATGTTCCTTCACTTTTATATCTTGCTATAAACTTGAAATAAAGAGGAAAAACACATTTATAATTTGTATTTCGTGATAAAACCGAATTTGAAAGCTGAGCTGTGTTATACTAAAAGCAACAAAACACAAAAATTATTGCGATTACTGGGTGGCTGGCATGCTACAAATAATGAATGGAAGACGTTAAATATCATGTCCAATCATTTACTGTATTATACCATGAATAAAACAGCTTGTGAATAGTCACTTAATGTTATAGCCTACAGCCTATACCTCAGAAAAGAAAACTTATATAACTCATGTTAACGAGTTGGAGTCCACTTCAACCTTTAGAACGTTTTATGAATTAAATAGGCTACATGTGAGGGATGAGAGTTTGGACGCCACAGACGTTTTTGCGGAGTAGGTGGTGCAATTTTCACAAAGAAAACAGTATGCTTTAATGAGTTGATTCACATAAATACAGAGATCTGATCATTAAAGAGCTTTAAAAACACATTATTGTAAGACACATACAGTAATTTGTGTTTCGCTATCAAACTGATTTTGAAAGCTGAGTCCTTGTTTTATATTAAAAGTACCAAAAGCACAAATCTTATTGCTGTTGGGTGGCAGGCGCACTACAAATAACGAATGCAATGGAAGACATGAAATATGATTTCCAAGCATATTGTCCCCGCGAGTATGACACATGGTATGATTTCTGCTAATAATCCCACATATATTTGTAGTGTATTAAAAAGGGTTAAATAAGAGAGCTACAGCGCCCCTCAAAAGGAATGTCGATTGGGTGTGTGAGCTGATGTTAAGATAAACAGTTGTTCCTGTTCAGTCTGTTAATAAATATCATATTCTTGATATTAAGCTGTTTCCTCGCGTCCTTAAAATGGGCTCTTCCTCATCCCAGTAAGATGATACAGCCGCATTTGCATACGCAATAGGCTATACTCTCAAAGTATTCTAACTTTAATTTCTACGATTTAAATTCTCGAAACTTTTTGACTTTATTCTTGTAATATTTCAACTTTATTCTCGTAGTTTTCGACTTTATTCTCGTAGCATTTCAACTTTATCCTCGTAGCAGTTCTCGTAATCTTAGAATTTTTTTTTTTTAACGTGGCACTAAAACGCCGTTGTACTTACCAGTGGATCCTCTGCACAAGTAATCCACACCACTCCAGTCCATCAATTAACGTCTTGTGAAGTCAAAAGCTGCGTGGTTGTAAGAAACAAATCCATCATTAATACGTTTTTAACTTCATACCGTTGCTTCTGGCTCAAATACGAGTCCATAATCCATAATAATGCTTCCTCCAGTGAAGATGTTGTCTCTTACATCAAAATCCTCCCACATATTTGTTTAGAACTTTTTTCTTCTTCTTGTAAACGGTGCTTGATCTGTGCACATTTCTCTTCTGATTGAGACCAGATGACTTTTTGACTGGAGAAAGGAATATTATGGATTAAGGACTCGTATTTTAGCCTGAAGCAATGGTTTGAAGTTAAAAAAGATGGATTTGTTTCTTACAAACACGCAGCTTTTGGCTTCACAAGATGTTAACTAAAGGACTGGAGTGGTGTGGATTATTGTGATGTTTTTATCAGCTGTTTGGACTCTCATTCTGACGGCACCCATTCGCTGCAGAGGATCCATTGTTGAGCAAATGATGGAATGCTACATTTCTCCAAATCTGATGAAGAAACAAGCTCATCTACATCTTTGATGGCCTGAGGGTGAGTAAATTTTCAGCAATTTTCAATTTCATTTTTGAGTGAACCATTCCTTTATTGGCCCAACTTCATCATATTCATCGAGAAAGCCTGTAATCCTGTATGTTTGTGTAAGTGCTGTATGTGTATGGCAAGTTATTGACTAAAGAGAGTCTCCATTACCTGCCACAGTAGGAAATCACTAAGACGCACTTCTCCAGATGTACGGATGAGCAGATCGGGGTTTGGAGAATTACTGCTATACAGACACTCACTGAGGAGCACCTCAGACACATCACTGACCAATCACACAGAGAAGAACAATTAATAATACATTACAGGTAATAAAACAGCTGTAATTAGGAGCAAATCCTTTGTTTTCACACACTATGTGAAAAGCAATGCTTACCTGGATTTTATCAGGCCCTGCTCTACTCCCCATGCCATTTCCTTCACTGCATTTGCAATTTCATATCTTGAGGTATATGCAAAACACACGTTCAGAAAACACCTGCATAATCAAACAGAGAACTGATCAACAACGTAAAAGAAGAATAAACTTCAGCAAATGCATCAGATATACTGTAGATCATGCTCTAAAACAGAAAGAATGTTTTTTAAAACATGAAATGCAGTTCAAACATTTGGGGTCAGTCTTTTTTTCTTTTGAAAGAAATGAGTAGTTTTCAGCAGTTATGCATTAAATTGACCAAAAGCAACCAAAAGTTGGTACAAAAGATTTCTGTTTCAAATAAATGCCATTCATTTGAACTTTCTATTCATCAAAGAATCAAGGCAAAACTGTTTTATAATAATAAAAAATGTTTCTTGATCAGCAAATGACTTCTGAAGGATCATGTGACACTGAAGACTGGAGTAATGATGCTGAAAATTCAGCTTTGCACCCCAGGAATAAATTACATTTTAAAATATAGTCAAATATAAGATATTTGAAATTGTAATTCTATTTCATATTATTACTGTTTTTACTGTATTTTTGATCAAATAAATGCAGCCTTGGTGAGCAGAAGAGACTTCTTTCAAAAACATCAAAAAAATAAATAAATAAAAATCTTACAGACCTCAAACTTTAGAACAGTATTGTAAGTAATATAGTGTACCTAGGCAATATGGCAGAAAAAACGATTTAGGCTATATTTTGATAAAAATGTATACAATAGAAGGTCAAACATTATGAGGAAAACTACTAAAATAGCATCATGCAGTGCTTACTTGTTGTGTGCTTTAGTTGCCACCACAGCTTTGGCAATAAGCTGCTGCAGATCTGTAGGCAGTAGAGTCAGATCTCCCAACACACGAATACACACACCATGCTTCTCCAGATTCTCCCTAAAAATTAGGACAAATTCACATGTAGATTGTACAGATTTCTATTCAGCCAACTGACAGACGAACAGATCTTGTTTAGGAGTGACTTACTGCTCCGTTAGCAGGCGGCTGAACTTCTGCCTTGCCAGCTCCATCAGACCCTCCACCTCCTCTTTGGAGCGCTTGAAGTTCTCAATGCTGAATGCATATACAGTCACCTCGTGAATGCCCAGGTTTAGGCACCAGCGGAGCGTCTATGTGAGTTCAAACAATGTATATTAAGAGACTGACCGTACACATATACACTGCTCAAAAGAAAGATTTGTTTGGGAAAAAGTTACTACTTTTGTTGAGCAAAGTTGCATTAAATTGATCCAAAGTGTCGATACAGACATTTCTACTGTTACAAAAGATTTCGATTTCAAATAAATGCTGTTCTTTTGAACGTTCTATTCATCAAAGAATCCTGAAAAATAAAATGTATCACAGTTTCCACAAAAATATGAAGCACCACAAATCTTTTCTACATTGATAATAATGTCTCCTGAGCAGCAAATCAGCATATTAGAATGATTTCTGAAGGATCATGTGACACCGAAGACTGGAATAATGATGCTGAAAATTCAGCTTTGATCACAGGAATAAATGACATTTTACAATATATAGAAAACAGTTCTTTTAAATTGCATTTTTCCCCCACAATATTACTGTTTTTGTGTATTTTTGATCCAATAAATGCAGCCTCTGTGAGCAGAAGAGACTTCTTCCAAAAACATTAAAAACATTTTACTGACGCCAAACCTTGAATAGTAATGCAATACAATTTAATAACGACCAGTGAGAAAACAAATTCTTGAAATAAAAATAACATTTATGACATATTATTTATTCAAATCCACTAAAATATTTGAAAACAGTTTATTCACTGATATATCTAACAGCACTGATAGAAAAGGGAACAATTAACACTTGTGTTAATCGGCCAAGCAGTCAAACTGGCCAAATATTGGTCAATTAATCCATCTTACTGGTATATCGGTCTGTAATTATCTGCACACTCACCTCTGCCAGTTTCTCAAAACCCTGAGAGTGGCCCTCCTGCCTCTCCACATGCGCCTTTTGGGCAAAACGCCTGTTACCATCCATGATAAAGGCCACATGTTTGGGCATAGGCCCTGCCTGAGATATAAAGAGAGATTAAGAAAGTGATTAAGGTGTTAGATCATTATTTCAGTTCAATTTACAGTACAAATCCTCTGAAAAGCACCTTTAGGATGTTGGCAGTGAGGCTTTCTAAAAAGGACAGTTCCCGCTCTCGAATCCACGACATGACAGTACTGTCTGTGAAAAAAAAGAAGAGAGTTACTGCTACAATATGTATAATAAAGGCAAGGGTTTTTGAGAAATGGTTAAAAACACATCTTGTACAACAGGCATTTGAAAGAGGCACTTCTTTTAATCAAACTTTTTGCATTGCAGTTTTGCCTAATGTAATTTATATTTAGATATAATTTCTAAAAATTAATTAAATTAAATAGAATTAAATGTGATTAAATATAATTAAATTTAAATGATTAAACGGTGTTGATGTCTATAGGACAGGGTGGTAGATCTGGATCTAAATGAACACTTATTATATACAAATATACACTTAGGCTGTTTCCTCAATTTAAATTACCCAGGCAAAATTTCAGTCTATTTCGATGTAAGTTTTTTTTTTTTTTTTTAATAATTAATCTCACGAGGACAAGTTATGTATTAAAAGATCATAATATCTGTCCTACTTCTCAGTCTCTTTTTAACATGAATAGGAAAATATAATTCACAACCATTTTTTTTTCCAATTAAACTTTACTAACTTGAAAACACTGACAACTTTAAATCAGTAAATAAACATTAAATTCATCTGAATGAATACATCTGATTAATATTACAATGACATATAACCGGTTCGTACTTGGAAGGCACAGGAGCGCACCTACTTCCCTAAATATCACATCATTAGAATGTCACTGTAATCACATTCATTAAAAGCAGGCTTTCATTCAAACAAATCGAAATCAACATGATTTAAAGCGTTAAACGATGTTCTTTAAGAAATCATAAAGCTCCAACTCACTGCCTGTCTGTAGGATGACGTCTTCTTCCTCTGACAGGAAATGACGACACAGAAACGCGACAGCAAACGCCAAAATAATCTTGTTATTCGACAATGCAAAACCTTCCAGCAGTTTAAACATTTTTTTGTTTTTACGTATTTACAAAAATACGTTCTGCATTTATATTGTATTATTTTCAGATTTATATTTTTTATTTTATTAAATGCAAAATATTGTGAGGGGTGTAGAAAACAGCACAGTTCCATACTAAATCAATGCATTACATATTTGTTATGTTATTTGTTGCACAGTAAAATAGTTGTT
Organism: Tor tambroides; assembly: GCA_021397915.2. Lineage (NCBI taxonomy): Eukaryota > Metazoa > Chordata > Actinopteri > Cypriniformes > Cyprinidae > Tor > Tor tambroides. The sequence goes on from JAFVLL020021296.1 coordinate 66,188, forward strand.
ATAGCTTTGGAGGAAGTCATTAAAATGTAAAAAGGGCTCAACATTAAGAATTGTACATTTGTTTATGAAAACACGTTTATTTATTTATTATGATTCCTTAACTTTCAGTAGAGACAATTATACTAACTTTTTTCCCCCCAACAGAAAGTCAGTATAATCATGAAATAATCATAAAATGTTGTCTTAGTTTACATTTGAGATATTCTCTCTTATGGTAGGAACTTTATTTATTTGACCCTCATATCTTTATTATTTAGGATCTTTATTTGACCCTCTAACTCTGTCACTCTCTATTCTAATTCTATTTTATCTATCTGTCGTCTTTTTATTTAAAATAATTTATTTTAAAATAAAATTTATTTCTCTAACTGCAAATTTTTCTTTAAAAACTAACACTACCTTTCTTTTTTCTATTCTATCTACTTTAAAAAAAAAAAAAAAAAAAAAACCTTGCTATGTGTACTGCGTTAGGCTAACCGAGACTTGTCATATGTCTTGCAAGTTGTTTGCTCTTTTGTTGGTTTTGATTGCTTCTGTTGTCCTATTTTGTAAGTCGCTTTGGTTAAAAGCGTCTGCTAAATAACTAAATGTAAATGTAAATGTAAATGGTAGGATGGGAAATTAAATATTTTTTATTCGAACTTTTTTACTCATCTATATTGTAGTCTAAATATATGAGCACTTAATTACATTTTAAATTACATAGAATAGACAGTCTAGTTATTTGTTTGATGTCTAAAATTGTATTTTTAACCTATATATAGTCCATATAATGCACTAAATAGGAGTAGGAAACTGTTTCACACACCGCTAAACTGAAATAAAAGTGGTCAGTATGTAGTATGCTTGTATTCTAAATGAATGAATTGGGATTTTCAAGCGCACACTAGAGGGCAAGCACAAAACAGACCAGCTACAGCCAAGAATCTCAGCAGTGGGAGGAGGAGGAGAAGAAGAAGAAGAAGAAACGGGCTCTCGGTCTGTGGGGGGTGACGGACGGGTCGAGCGTTTTTGTTCCGCTGGTGGATCCTGCTTAAACGGTGAGCAGGAGGCACAACAACCCGAACCAGAGCAGCCCGACCCGGAAAGAGACCGGAGGAGCGGGTCGTTACGGATCGGAACTAAGGCGCTTTTGTTTCTCTCTCAACTCCTGCGGGTTTGGGGGCTCCAGCAGCGGCGGCGGAGACGATCCCGCTCGCCCAGGGAAGGAGGCTGGAAGTCGGGGACGCTTCCAGCCTGCAGGGCCGGGCGTCGTGGCGATTGAGCATCCGGAATTTGGTGAACCCTTTGGGGCTCAGTGGATGGGATGGAGCCGGGACCATCTGGCGCTGGTGGGTTCGGATCTTTTAAGTTGTTTCGAATCTTATGAAATGATACAATGTTTCCGCGTGATATTATCGCTACACATTGTATCATTTCAAAATGATACGTTGTAACGTTCCGTAAGGACACACTGTGACATTCTCTAAGGATACATTGTAACATTCCGCAAGCGCACATTGTATCATTGTCTCTTAGAATGTTCATTTCTAGATATCTGGAAGTTAATGTAAAGGTGTAGGATCGTTAGATGTGCTGAAGGGGAAAATAATGCAGGGAATCAGGGAGATTGTCCCAGGTCAGGGGTCGTGGGAAGACATGAGGTTGAAGCCCGCCTTCAGCAGATGCAGAAGGGAAAGTGACCCCCAGGGGTCTTTATTGATCCTGCTAAAATGTGGCTCAGTCCAATGTTACCAATTTCACTTCCATTAACCGTATACATGCACGAGACTGTGCGGCATAGGACCAGATAAATGATTTATATTAGGAGGGATAAAAGCTGCCTGGCTGCTGCTGTGGGTTTTGGGAATACGATTTGATTTAATTTTACGAACATTTAGTGGATAAATTATGAACTGTTTCAATTTTCTTCGTCTGTAAATGCAGATGAAGAAAATTGTCAATTTGAGGTAAAAATGCATTGGGTGTGTAAAGCTGTGTGCAAAAATGGCTAAAACCGTTTCTGATCATGGAAAATAAGAAAGTATGTAAAATTTTAATTAAAAAAATTCCTGATCAGTGTTTTCATGTTCCGTTTCAGTATTTTTGAAGTTAAAGTGTTTACTTGGAGATCAACTTTCAGATTTAAACATGAGCTTGACAGCATTTGCAAATTAACTTGTTTTGAGATGAATTTGAAATAATCTTTTCAGGAGTGGATTTCAATAGCACTGATGATTAATGATTTTCATCTCCCATTTTTTTGCAGAATTTGTAATGCATTAAAATTGAAGTTGTAATTGTTTGGTGTTGAAATACTTTGCTCTATATATGCAGAGACTAGAACACTGACTTTGTGACGTTTTCAAAACACTGAATTGTTTGTTTGAGCATCACGACACCGTGACATTGACTTGAGTTTGGGGCGGGACTATCTGTTGCTCTGACCAATAGCAGATGGGCAGGATTGTTTGAGAAAACTTTTTGAAACGATTCATATTTTTGAAGACTTTCAATTTTTACAAAAGAATGTTTTCTGAGGCACTATTGTCATTGTGATAGCTCTCTTTTTTCAATAGTCTTGGTTGTGCATGTATATCAGACACCCTGGTCTCTCAAAGTCAGCCCACATGAAAAGCCCACATTGCTGGAGCAAAACGTGTTGCTGTAGTTGTTTTTGTGAATCTGAGGGTGGCCTTTATTAATGAGCCGCAGGGGAAGGGTCACGGGGGCTGTGCACTGGCCAGGTGGCGTCTCTGTGGATCTTGCACACTTCAGTGCGTTATGCTCTTGAGCCCTCAATAGCAGGACATCTGGGACTCCAGACCAAAATATTGGTTCTGTTTCTCTGTCACAGTTCTGCCCACTTCTGCCTTCCTTACTGTGGACAGCAGGGCTGATATATAACTGAATGGTTTTTTCAGCCATTTGATGACATTCAATATATATTTATGCATTTGTTCAGAAATGGCTTAAAGAGAAGAGAGATGAAATGGCATTTTGTTAAAAATCAGTGTTTCCTTTCCTTTCACTAGACAGACATTGAATCTTTTTGATATTAAATAATAAATCTGTCCAAAGTTTGTACATTTTTTTTTCGGTAACACTTTACAATAAGATCTCTTTTGTTAGATTTAAATATTAACTAAGATTAATAAATGCTGTAGAAATATTTTTCATTGTTAGTTCTGTGTTGACTAATGTAGTTGATGTTAACAAATGAAATTTCTGTTGTTTTTAAATGAATAAATGTGAAAATCTTTGAGTATTAATGCAAAAGTCAGAGTTTTGAATTGATTCATTTAAATGAACAGTTTGAACTGATGCAAAGAAATGATTCAAACTCTGTCATAGTTTTGCTTCTCAAGTTTACTGTCATTTTGTTAAAAATTAGTGTTTTCCACTGCTTCTTAATAGATTGAATCATTTTGATTTTGAATCATTTTTATCTGTCAACATAATATAAATATATATATATATATATATATATATATATATATATATATATTTTACATTTTTGGCAATATTTTACAACGTTTCCTCATTTGCATTTATTAACATAAACTAACAAAGAGAAACTTTTTTTTACGGTATTTATTAACCTTAACCGGTTAATGTTTACTCATGTTAGTTTACAGCGCATTAGCTAATATTTCAGCTTTTGAAAATGTATTAGTGCATGTTGAGATAAACATTAATTAATATTAATAAATGCTGTAGATATTTTTGTAACCTTATTGTAAGGTGTTAAAATATCCTGCAGAAACTTCCAAGAAAATTTGACCGTTGACGCAAAATAAGTGTTTTTAATTTGATTCATTGAAGTGAACCATTTGAACTGAAACAAATCAAGTTCTAACAAGTTTAAATTGCATTAAAATAGTCATGATATTCTCAATTAGTTTTACATCCCAATCAAAATAATTGCAAATATATTGTAAATGTTGAATTTATTTGGCATAAGAAGCAGATATAGAGCTGGACTACAACCTTTAATAAATGTAATGGGCAAATACAAATCACACAATATTCCCAATGATGCTTAGTTTTATATCAAATATGCAAATATGGTATGTACACATCTATATATAGCTATCTATCTATATGTATGTATATCTGTCGGCCAGCCCTAACAGAGAGCCGCCATTGTTTACTGGTTTCTTGAGATCTGGCTCCATTTCTAGCCATCTGCTGCTGCTTGCATTCGCTCTGGTGTAGGAACATAGAGTTTGCCATTGATCAAGACTTAGCAGAGTATATATCCTGCAGAAAAAAAGCGCATACGAGAGCTCTCCGAAGCACCTCTTAAATCATAGGCGAGCTATAAAGTGGGCCGTGTAGGATAAGATTGATGACCTTGTCTCGGCGTAATGTCGAGGTGCTCGCTGATACTATACGATGAATAAGGCCAAGGTCCGGCTCTCCCAAAACCCCCACATATCCCTGGTCTCCTGATCTCCATGACAATGTGTGTTGCTGTGCGGTTGCCATGGAGAGGCTGGGAATGTTTTGGGGCCCCTGTGTTTGTGTGTGCTGATGTGGAGGCGAGGGGGGCTCCTCTCCTCCGGCTCCCCCTGTTCGGGAAGGAGGGCAGCTGGGGTCTTTGTTATGATGGAGGGAGTGTTCTTCATGGGCAGGGAGGTTAAAGGCATCAACTCTTTAGTCTAGTGCTTTGCAACTAGTTTTGGTTTGGGATGCAGATTTTACTTTGGACAAAAAGCTGGTTCAAAATATTGGCGTGTATAATTTCTATGCCAATAGCATCACCGACGTGAACTGCAAAATGACTGTTTTCGAATAGGTTTCTCAAGTATTGCAATTTGTTGAATGTTGTAGTTTCAGGCTGGTTGAAGAACGTCAACAAACCGTGTCCACCTAAGAGTGACTTGCTTATAATTCTATTCTCTAGTTTCTACTGATCAAATTGGGATAGAAGAAAGTATTTTAACATGAAAAAATGACCAATGTCTATTTTAAAAGTGAACACTGAAATGCGTTAAAGTTACCGTGATTTACACATACCCAGCCAGTGTTGTCTTTGTAAACTAAAGCTATTAAAATAGTTTTTGTTTATTGAAGTAAAGCTGAAAAAATAGATAAAAACTTAAAAGAAAATGAATTAAAATAAGTTTAAGCTGAAGTACTAAAATTAACAAAACTAAAACTGAAATAAATAGAAAGCTAAATAGAAATATTAAAAAAATAATAATGAAAGCGTGTAA